>JABCMJ010039699.1:0-20079 GCA_014822125.1 Arbutus unedo | reverse complement strand
TATTTTACTTTTCATTTGAGAACAAATTACATGATCCTTTTTAATTCGATAAAAAAAATTATTGTGCCTAAAATTAAAGTCATGGCTCCTAATCTCAAAAACTATCAAGTCATGTTTCAAATATTCATGGGTAGCCACATTTTTTTATGCTTAGTTTGAAATTGTAAATACCATGTTTCCTATGGTATTGTCAATCCGGCCTAGTGAGGGGTTTCGTTAGTGAGAAAATATTATTGACTAAATCGAACCGAATTGATCTAATGTTTTTGAATTTGGTCAGTCTAAGCATAGATTTGACTAGTTTCGATTTTTAGAGAAAAAAATTACGAATTTTAATTCAGTTTCAATGATCTAAAATTGCATTCGATGCCAACCAAATCAAAATACTGTAAAATTCAAACTGAATTAAACCGACTGGGATTGACAATCTGTAAAATTCAAACCGAACTGAAATACTATAAAATTGTGATCTGCCTACCCCATTTGTCGAACTCATCTGATGGATCTTTTTCTGTCAGGGGAGGTAAGTGTAAGTTATATAACATGAATAGGTAATCTAGAACAGTAACCAACATCAGGGAGGTCACTGTATTTTACGTTGTTTTCTTTTCCATTTTTTGCACCTTTTACTATAAACGAAACTCGTCGGCTCCTCTCTCTCTCTCTCTCTCTCCTTTTTCGCGCAATTGAGAATCGATCAAGGGAGTCAGGTTCACTAGGGTTTTGCCGATTTGATTCAGTCTCGATCTGGGTTTTCGCCATGGTAATCTCTCTCCCTCTCTCTCTCTCTCTCTATATATATATATATAGATATAGACATGCTGCTTTCTTTTGCATACAATCGACTTAAACAAGTATTCGATTGGTTGAAGTTGACTGCGAAACTAAGTTTAAAAGCAAAACATAAACAATAAAACGGCGTTAGATTGTGTTTCCTTATTGGGGATTAAGATGAGTTCAATCGGGTAAATATTCTTAGCCAAAATAATTAATCTATAACGTGTGTGCGTTTGTGCTTTGTGTGCGTGAATGATTTTTGTTATCTAGAACTTGCTGTAATTCCTCCATTGTTCTATAGGTACTTCTACAGCCAGACCCGTTTCTCAATGAGCTAACTAGCATGTTTGAGCGCAGCACAGAAAAAGGGTCTGTTTGGGTTACTCTCAAGCGATGTAAAGTTTAACTTCTTTTACATCTTTCTTAGATATTCCTCATTGCACAACTAAGAAGGCTGTTTTGATAGACGCTTTTGTATCTTGTTTCTTCAGCATCCCTGAAATCTAAGGTCAAGAGGAATAAGATGGCAACAGCTGGTGAAGATATCGAGTATCGATGCCTCATTCGGGCAACTGATGGGAAAAAGACTATTTCCACTTCGGTAATTATTAACATTCTAATTTAGTGATGTGTTTTTTTTTTATCACAACGTGTGTTAGGACTAATGCCTTTATGTGAACTTGTTTCTTGCGTTGTGAAATTGGGCGGCAGATATGTTAAACTACATAGTTGGATTTGGAATTTTTGCTTCCATGTCTAAGTGCTTATTTATCTGGTTTTGAAGTTTGACATATTAAACATTTTCGGTCAAGAGTGAGCAGATCACCCAACTACGATGCTAAAAGGAAATTCATAATTGACGGCAACAGCTGTTGCATAATCTGCAATTAGTTAAAGCTTTGTGGATGGGCAAGTGATAGCTATAGTCTTTCTTGTGTAGTCATGTGTCAGCATGGCCATTGCACAAGTTAAATACAGTACGTTCCATGTCTTACTTCCCCTTGTTACTTTCAAAATAACTTTCTCCTCTACCTTCTTGCCACATCCTCTCATTCCTCACCATGGTCATCAGCCCAAACCCCTCATCCCCCAACCAAAATCTAGTCACCACTTACAAAGAACCTATTTGACCACTGCCAAGTACTAGGGGTTGTCAGAGAAGAAGAGGAGTGGCTAGGGCGTGAGACATAGTTGTGGTGGCAGTGCAGGGGAAGGATGGAAGTTGGGTGTTATGAGATCGTGGGGTGGTCACGGGGTTGGCTATGTTGTGTGTGTTGGTGTTCCGGGCTGGCAGGTTGGGGTTGGTTGTTGTAAGTGGTTGTGAGGTTGGGGTTGGGGCAATCATGGGTTCTGCACTGGGGTTTTGACAGTGGTGGTGCTGGGGGTAGGCTTTTGGGTGGCACTTGGGTGTTTGACTGAGGAAATTTGGGTGAATTGGTGGGGGAACATTGGCGATGGTGACCCCCAAAAGGAGGGGCTTTAGAGGGGGTGGTTGTGGTCAACTGGTTTGGGTTGTGTGTTTGTGTGCTCAAGAGAGAATTTTGTACTAAGGCTTCTAGGTGTTTTTTTTGGGAACAATATGTGTTTGATTGGTGTATCGTACCTAGTGGCTAGTGGTATTGGACTAGCATGAAAATTAGGACCAGGTTCTAGATCAGTGGCTTTTACTATACTTACCTGTTCCATACATTGTGGCATGTTTGGGTAGGTTGGTTTGTATTTCAGATTAGTTTCATTTGAGCTGAATTGGGCCAAGTGGAACTCTATTTTGTTACAGTTTGCCTCGAGATGATTCACGACAAGCTTCCATTACAGTCATTAAGTACAGATATCTTTTCCTATTAATTTGCTCATCATGTTTTGGATGCTTTTTATAATTTATAAATCAGTGGTTTTGTTTCTAATCCGTTGATGTAGCCTCCAGATGATCTGTGACAAGCTTCACACGAAGATTATTACAAATTGGCTATGCTCATGATTTGGATGCCTTCCGTAGTTTATGATTGGGGTTCCTCCTTTGATGTTTTTTAAAATGCTGACATTTGCATTCATTTCCAGGCTCGAGTATCTAAAAAAGAAGAGAAAACAAAATATTGTCTGTACTTAAACTTCCTGCCTTGTCAAAGAATCACGGTCATTAGCAAAACATTTGTAAGAGTTGTGTTTAGGTTTCATAAAGTTTATTGGAATAAATGTCTTGTATTACGATACTGGTAAGTGCTCGTGGCAAAAAGGTTTGGGTTTGTGAGATCTGACATATTCACTTGTAATCTCCTTTCTACTCTAAACAAAGTTTGAAACCCTAGTGGTCAATTTGCTATGATTTCCTAGTGTGTCACATGCACCATGAAGTGTTTCCTGACCATGCTGTCGTTGGTTTATTTTATCTTGATTATGAATTCCAAATGTTGTTGAATAATTGCTACGATGTTTCATTATTTCTTTCGCCACATGACAATAGGACCACTTTTGTATTTTTGTTTTAATATATGGTTGTGGGTTCTGTAGAAAATTTGGCTAAGTCAGTTTTTATCTCTGAATCTGATTTCTCTCAAATGCTACCCCACTCTGTTGAATACAAAATCTAGCTTCTCTGATCAGACTTGCGATAGTTTTTGGATGCCCACTCCTGAAAGACTTTTACAGTGTGATTTGAAATTAGCTGATCATCTTTTATTTACCTTGGTAGTTTTCTCGATCTCAACTAGAATGAGTAAAAGCTAGTATGACTTCTTTGAACTGAGGTGATGATCCTTAATATAATGTTCTTTTGTTTGTTCATGTTTAGTTTTCTTTGATGTTTTAAAAAGGTGGGACCAAAGGATCACCAACGCTTTCAAGCTTCTTACGCAACTATTCTCAAGGCCCGAATGACAGCCCTAAAGAAGAGGGAAAGGAAGGACAAGAGAAAGGCTGCTGATGTAGATAAGAAACCAAAGGGTTTGAAGAAGCAATCTATTGCTATTTAGTTCTGCTTAAACTGGATCACCTTTGTTCTTCCCTAATTTTTGTTTCCCTCATTTGCTTAAACTGGTTTTTATATCTGTTCTATTTTGTACAACTATTAGCTGTTACAGGGATTCAATAGATGCAGTTTTTTTTTTTTTTCAGTTTTTTTTTTTTTTGTATTGGCTTTGTTTTGCAGATGTGAATTATATTTTTGCTTGCTAAAAGCTTGTATCTGATTAAACTTGGAATACAATGCTTTAGAGATGTGCATATTTCCACCTGTTCAATGGAATAATATCATCTTCATAGTTTGTATTTTTTTTTATTTAAATGTTACATTTTGTCAACAAACATATAAAAGCAGTGCAGGTTGGATGTTTGTAAAATTAGTGCTACACGCATTCTTGGAATGAGCTCTTCTATAAAACTCGTTCCTTCAATGTGCTCAGCAGTAGAAGCACTACTTTCATGCGTTTATTAGCCCGTCTATAGATACTCTTGGTTTGTTTTTGCAACAACAGAAGAACAAAAAGAGACCTCATGAAGAAAATAAAGGAGTTACTCCTGACGTGATTTCTTCTTCTGCCAATATTACTGATGCATTACTCATACCCTCTTCAAATGCCTCATCCAATAAAGGTTTGTTTCCTTTCTAATGTTCTATATCATATAAAGAAAACTTTAGAGTTTGCTTGAATTCTTTTGCTTTACTGACCCTGTGGTCTAGATTTTTTTGATTTGCAATTTATAACCTTTCCGGAGGTATAATCGTTTGTATAGAGCTTTTGTTCAACAAAAAAGTACATATGCATATACAAAGTACATACTAAAACAAGATCAATGGTAAAATGATGTAGGAAATGATATTTCTCCTCCTCTGTACTTCAGGAAATATTCAAGAGTAAAGAGGTCGTGTGTTGTTTATTTTTTGAGGTTGAATTATGGAGGTGGGCTAGGAAATTTGATATTGTGATCACTATTGGAGGATCGTCTTTGTATTCTAAACATGGTAGCCTATAAATTGATGTAACTTGGAGCTTGTGAAATAATAAATATTTTCTGATGCAATCTCTTTCTTCATTGTTTCATATGCTTCAAGTTACTAAATCTTCATTGTTTCATAAGCTCGAAGTTACTAAATCTTCATTGTTTCATAAGCTTCAAGTTATATCAATTTATATGCCTTCGGTAATCTAGGTGTGAGGCCTAGATCTATCTTCTTCAAATCCTTCTTATTTCTTACTATTCACGTGCACTATTAACCCCCAAAACAGCCCCTGTTATGTGCGTTCTAACCAACCCTAGCCTATTTCAAATCTGTCCCGCATCAACCAACCAGTTTCCTCTATAGAGAAGGATCCTCAAATGAAGAATCATTAGTAGGATCCACAATGGGCTTGACAGAAGCTGGAATAAGACTAGCTTGCAAGAAGTCATGCCAGCTTTGTTGAACTATCTTCAGTATAATTAGGCTGAGAGAGGATGAGACATGAAGAATGCCTTTTAATATCTATCCCCAGAAAGAAGTTAAGAACCCGAAGATCTTTCAGACAAAACTGTGAACAAACAGACAAACCAAACCAAACTAGATGTGTCAGGTGCACGTATATATCTAGGGGCCGGACACCTCAAACCTTGAAATTGAGGATACGTAGATTTGGATCCAGATTTGATATAGACAGTGGTGTACGGGGTATGATTGAGAAAATTGTAGAATCTAAGTTTATGCTAAAATATTGCACAAGTATAAGATATATGTTACATCTAAGCAAAAGATATGAATATTTTTTAGAATAGGTAGTTTCAAGTAAATTATGTACATGCTCCCGTGGACGCTCCTAATCTTAACACTTTCTATGTACCCTCGGTCCCAGCTCCTACTCCTACTCCTACTTCCGTTGGTGCCACTATGCGAGAAGCAACATGTTGGAGCACATGTTTGATCTTTCTTTCTTGACCACGGACATTTTGTTGTTCTCAGCTCTTATCTTTCAGTCTTCTCTTTCTACTTAAGCTGGTCACCTTCAGGGAAACCGAGTCCTTTGTTACTTCATAGAGAACTATACTGAGGAAGAGATGCTGACAAACCACCAGCAGGAGTGTGATTTTCTTCTTCCTACTTAGGAGTTTACTATTTATGGGAGGGGTATACTTTTGGATAAAACTGGCATGAAGAGCAGACGAGCAAGTGGGTGGTATCACAAAGATAAGACTGTCCATGTGACGGCAAGTCCGCTGTCATCATCAACTCCAATGTCAGATCCTTTCATTGATCTTTTTGAAATGAATCTCTATGTGCTATTATTGATAACAACTTCTTGATGATTTTTTGACCTTCTTGTTTCTCTGGGAAAGGTATTCAGGTTGTCTGCATCTTATATCAAAATTTCTTTGACATGGTTTCTTTTCTCCATCATATTGTGTCTTATTTTGTCCTTGAACTCTGTGTCTGTTCCTAAGTGGTGGTATGCGTCAATGATCCTTAATTGCACCTAGGAGTACGAGACCTCTGAACAAGACTGACCTTTGGGAGTTAGTTTCTCTTCCGGTTTGAATAAGCCTAGTGAGTTGTAAATGGGTGTTAGCTGTTAGTTAAGATGAATGCAGACAACAATCTAAAGATAGTGGCAAGAACTGTTTAAAGGCGTTTAGAATGTTTTACCATGTGAAGTTTTCTTCTCACTCTTCTCAGTTTCGAATATTTGGTTGAACTTTGATGGAAATCAGCAAAGGAATACGAGGGAGGTGAAAATGTCTTAAAATAGTGCCTATGATATAATGATGTTCCCCCCTGAAGCTGTATATGGCTGATGCCTTCTGAAGCTGTGTGGCTTGTAGATGTATATGTCAGCATCAACCATGATACCTTCTGAAGCTGTTTATGGCTGATGCTGACGTCAGAGAAGAGTCATTAGTAATGTGGCTTGTAGGTCCACTGTCAAAATTACCAAGATTTGGAGGAACCAGGAGAACGAGCTGTCACTCTCTGGAGAGAAAATAGCCATAGGATATGTGGGAACGTGATGAGACATATGAGCTTGAGGTTGATGCTCTGAAATGCCTGAGATACCAGCATTGGTGTACTTAAGTGATGATACATGGGCTGCATGCCATATCCTGGAGTATTCATGGAATAAGGATTCATAAGAAATGTGGAGAATATGATGGTGGTGGCCTTGCTCCGAAAGGAGGAAATGGAGACGTGGGTTGATACTTGATAGTTCGTATTCATCTTGTGATAGCGATCAAGAGCCATGATTGGTTTTGCCACAAATTTGGCAAGCCACTTTGTCGGGATTGTTGTACCTTTGCCCGTTTCCATTTCTATTAAAACCTCTATTAAACTGGTTCGAGGAAGTCTGTCCAAACTGATTTACCCCAAGCATATGCTGCAGTATCATAGCCACAGATTGAGAAGATGCACCAAAATCAAGTTGTATTGATGAACCAGTGCCCCCAAAACCAAAACTGAGGAGGACCCTTGGCATTCTGAGGTTGACCGTCAAAACAAGATGGACCATGTTGAACAAGAGTAGGCATAATATTATTACCGAATTGGATCTGTGTGTCATTCCCAAAAGTAGGCTTATGGACATAATTAACTCCTTGTGTTATCAAACAGAAATGCTATTAGTAGGACTTGGCTGATCCCTTGTGATATGCATGTCTTCAGAATTCAACATGGAGAGCAATTCCTCATACTTTCTTGGCTCGTCTCTAGTTCTAATTGCTGTTCTTGAATGTTAGACAATTTCCTTTTGAATTCATGAACATGCAAATCTCGAAAGTGAATTGAATCTACGCCCCAAAGTGTATTGTTAGATGCATGTTTTTAATATAAAACGTACCGTAAGCAGATGCAGAGATGGTTGCAGTTAAGCGAGACAACAACTGACCGTTAATTATATTCCAAATAAAAAATTCAGGATTAGACACTCTTTGTTCAGTGCAATCTTCTAGGTTATTGTTATTTCTTTGCTTCTATTCTTTCTTCTACTTTTGCTCCGTTCATTGTGGTATACTTTTCTTCAGACTTTAGACTCAGATGGTGAGTCTATTCCTCACCCGCAAGGAAGGGGAGGGTAAGACTGAACTGCTTTTCAGATGCAAATTGGTGCGCCTTTGGCTGCTCCTCTTATTCCAGTTATTATTGATTGCTTCTAGTGGCAGATGATAGAAAAACCTCTTGTGGTTCTTGCCCGGCCTAAAAAGCCTCGTCCAAGGCTTCTTTTCTACGAAGCCTTGGCAAGTACTCTCTTCCCAATAGACTCCCAACCAAGCCCTCGCACACCCCTTGCTGTTTTTGAACTCAGAACCATTAATATGACTTAAAAATCCATTAGGTCTTGGGTCATTCTAAACTTCAGTTTTCCACAATGCGTAATTATTGTTATCCACTTCGATGGGGTCTACTGTGAATGTTGGAGATGAGAAACACTAACACTAGTGGAAGATTGTAGTCATTTGAGAATTCTGTCGTTGATTTGCTAGTTGGACATTTTCTGCTTGTTCTTTTAACCGCCATTGATGAAGTGCTTTTAGATATTGTTTGAACTAGATATTTAGTATCAGAAGAAACGAAAATTATGGAGAAAACCTATTAAGAAATCCGTCTGAAATGTATTCCCCGAGGATCAAGATGTTAGTGTTTTGTGCTTTGATACCATGTAGGACTTATAAAACAAATGTAGTGAGAGAAACAGACATAGAAGAAACTTATCTCATTGATCTTGGACTGTTCAATACAATAGAGCACAGTGGCTATGTGTAGAATATTACATCAATTTTCACTACCACTACACCTAACTTGACTAAGACGCTCTCTACTAGCCAATGTTAGAGAAAGTTGGTTTTGGGATTGAATGTCATCGATGAAGTCTGCTGCAAAAATACGGAACATATGTCACTTTGAGTTGCATTATGGTGATGCTTTCCTAAAGACAGTATTTGCCTCTATTAGATGGTGTGCACCCGGTTACGACAAATCTGCCTTCAAGATCCAACGAAGCTCGCACTTATGTTCTTTCCAATAGATTTACACAAACGGAGATGGCCAGAATATCTATTGCGTAGTGAAAAAGAGACCATAATCCACTAAGTATTGTTTATGTAGAATAACATTATTTAGATGAATGCTTGTAATAGGAAAGAGTCTTGGGAGAGAAAGTAGGTCGGAAAAAAATGTTTGTGTCTACATGGCTATTTTCTTGGTCTATTTATAGGCCAAATTGCATCCCTTTTGAATAGGCGTGCACTCGATCAATTTCTGGCCGTTGGATTTGATCCGTATGGTCCATATTATCTGTATCACCACACAAATGAGATGTTTCACTCGCACCTGATCAAACCAGTGTTGTTACACAGACACCTGACCGGTTCCAATTCGAACCGTTGGATCACAATCTTTCGCGAGGAACTGTTGTACTCGATCGATTTAATCGCTACCGTTGGGTCGCACCTATTCGGGATCAACGGTCACACCCATCCGGTTAGTCCATGTCAACTGCTACACAGACCACCGTGACATCCACATCAGTGCCACTTCATTGATCCCTAGCAAATAAAAAATGGCACCTAATAGGTGCCGACGTACTAAGTGCAAAGCGCGCCATCAAACAACCACATAGCATCTAGACAACCCACTTCCACGATCAAGCACGCGTGCGTGACTTTTGGGTGCAAAGCAGTTCGCACCATAGAATAGCCACTTAAAAGCTAGCTACTTGAACACTTCTGATGTGTTTCCTTTTATATGCCACTCAATTTTCCCACAACTTTCTGATGTGAGACTAAACCCATCGTCAAAGACAAGCATTCTAGGAACATAAGAAGCTTTTAAAAAATACTCAAAATTAAACTCATTTATTTTGAAAATATCTAACAGCTGATTGCTGAGCTTGCCTATCACTGGCAATCTTATCACTTGAGCCGTGGTCTGCTGTGAACAACTCCATCAGCTTCCTCTGCTTTCCCTCTGCATTAAGTTCAGAATCATCTACTGATATGCACCCTTATAATAGAGCGTGTTGTTCTTATTTTGGGGCCCTAATAATAAACAACTGTATGTCATGTAATACGGCGTTGACATACATATCTTTCAGTTGATTTTAGAAATAATAGTTTCCTTTGATTTATCATGTCATCTTTAGTAAGAATCTTCTGGTACTGGTTGACTAGTTTTTGTAGTGCAAAATTGGAAAAAACACTTGGGAGTATTAAGAAAACTTCATGTCCAGCACAAGCATTTAAAACATTTCTTTTTATAATACTCAAGTGGATTTTGCCACGTTTACTTAATTGGCTAAACGCATTATTATCTTATTTCTTTCCATTTTCATGCAGGATTTTGTACCATGGAAATGTTGCCTAACTTTTTTTTTCCTTTTCTGTTTAACAATCCTGTGGCTGTTTAAAAATGCGCATCTTATTTGCTGTCTGTTCATTTTTGAAATGCGATAGTTAACCATGTCACTGTGTCAGTCTCAAACGACGATGAAGGAATTATTAAGGCGTCCATTTATTACCAAATTGCAGGGAAGCAATAGGCTGCAGTTTCAAGAAATCCAATGCTTGTCGTCTTCGAAAATCAGTTGAGGAGTTCTACAAGAATGAGATGTTTTTTTGGTTGCTGACTCATTGCCAAAGAATTTCTGCTGTGGTTCGTCGTAGCATAGGACAAATACTCAGGTTCCTGAATAGGTTGATCTGCTGATGCAATATGCCTTGAAGCCATCAAAAAGTGCAGTTGCAATAGGGATGGTGAACCCTTTAAGAGGATGTGAAATGACACTTCTTGATCTTTACATATGGAGGATTCTTCTGTATGGAGGGTTTGATGTGGCAAATACTACTCAGCAGATATGCACATGTAATATTCTTGATGCAGAAACGCGAATGCCCCGTTAAGTTAATACCTGAACCTGCGCAGTTGATTGAAGTCACCTCTGAGCTACTGATGGTGCCTCACTCACAAAGCCTAATTTCGTATGGTACTTGGGCAGAGCTGCCTCGTGTGACAGAAAAACACCGATCTTCGCAAACCTCTTTTTGTGGAAAAGAAGCTGCAAATCATGGATCACTAGAGAATATTCTCGTTCATGAGCCGGTCTTCAAAGCTGGCGGTTACTATTGGGGGAGTACACTGAATACAGGCTAGAAATGTACCACGGTTGTGTTGAAAGCTGCATATAAGCTAGGTAAGCGGGGGGCGGACGCAAGTTAGTAATGTCAACTGATCCTAGTGAAGATCCTCTTTTCAATGTAGGGCAGAGTATTATTTAAACAAGACGAGAGATTTCTCTGTTACATTCTGTGTACTCTTGCCACAACGTGCACCAAACTGTTCTCCAGATCACCTTATGGACGAATACATTCTCGTGTAATGCGAACATTCGCGATTTCTTTAAAACAGGAGGCGCGTGCAAGGACTTGTGTCTAAAAACAAGGTGGGCTTTCATGGTTTCCAAAGGCTTTACATTGTAATCAATTAGCATGTCAAATTTGGTTATAATTTCTCTCTGGATTTCTTTCGTCAAGATGAATGAAGAAATATGAAGAATAATACCAAAATATTATCGCAAAGGGTTGCCTCCTTTATGCGATTACCAATATTCGTTACCTCATTCTAATGCTACTGAAACAGATGATTTTGTCAATTTTGTCATTGAACACTGACTGTTTTTTCACTTGTGGGCGGCTAATACGAGACCAATGATAATAGCATAACTAAACTTGGGAGTGCAAGGGGATGTCCTTATGGGTTTTTTTTTTTTTTTTTTTAGTATACATGTCTAGAACCGTTAAATACATGTGAGAGATTTCAAAATAATGTAAGCTCTAGGTGTATCGAATAGTTCTAGACACACCTGTATTCGAATCTGTACACATAAGATATGAGGGGTGGAGTCGAATCAAAACATAAAAATTAGCACGCCAAGATTTAAGTAAGTTTTACTTCATAACTTTATGTACACAATGAAAGTGGTTTTGGAGCTTGCCGACAAAGTCATCGGAAGAGCACCAAAAATCTCTAAAGAGACAAGTTGAAGCTCAAGACTTCCCCCTTAGGCTCTGCTGTCTGTTATAGGGATGACTATTTCTTCCGTCCGGTCACCGTCTCAATTGAGATTGCTCAAGACTTCCCCCTTAGACTCATAAATTATCTCGTCAATCCCAAATAAAGTGTACTTTTTATAACGGCTTATCATTACGGTTAACACTCTACGCAACTTGGTCACGGGGTCTCCCCACTCTTCTATTGCCTTTACCTTTTACTTGTCCATCCTAATCCCAATGCCCGAAGAAGACGACTTCTCGCACAGGTTCGCACTGAGAAGAGAAGGCTCATGACTTAATTTTGGATTATTGGCATCCATAAGTGCCTTTGAGTCAACTAGCCTTAACTCGTGCAAGCTTCTGGGTGCAGCTTGGCAACTTGATGCTGGAGTGCTCTCAGTGGCAGCAGGGGAGATTCTTTTGCAGGTGGACTTTGAAGTTAGGGTTCCCAGAAATATCCATTTTCTAGGTATGAGGCTTTGGGTGGACATGGAAAAACCTATCATTAGTGCGTTATGTGCGTTATGTTTGACTAGATCAACAAATCATGGTCTTCGTTTTTGCAAGTTTTTGACATTAATTTTATGAGTTGAAATTATTAACCAATAAATCCAAGACTCTTTTAAGATCTTAGTGTCTTTTTTTATCATTAGAGAGTCATCCGACCGTCACTTAAAGATTCTAAATAATATTTAAATTGGGGTGTTTATAGTTGTCTCTCTTTGAAGGAACTCTTATCAATGCAGAACACCAGTTATGTACTGTCAAAGATAAGTGAATAACCCGATCTGAATGAACCAGAATTTTTATGCAAACTCAAATGAATCAAACATTTTAAAATATGGTCGCACTTCTTGAGCGACCTACGTACTCTGTTGTAGAAATTAGACCAACATAGTTTATCGGGGCAATGCATGCGACAGAACAATCAATGATCTGAGTAAACATATTAGACAATTTTTTGGTTGCGAAAAGCTTTTTAAAAAACTCATTGAAAACAAATTCAAAATAGACATTTTTTTGTCATTTTTTATCTTTTTTCAAGTTTGTATTTTTTTCTTTTTTATTTTTTTCGAGATGAATAAATAATTTATAAAAAATTGACGTAAAATATATAAATGTAATTTTTTTTATTAAAATAAAAAAATTCAGCAATACAATTATGTTAACTTTAGGCAACATTTACCCTAAAGAATTGTTTGGATTATTTTTGTCTCTAATTTGAAAAGATTTGCCATTGTTAACTTTGTGTTTTTTTTTTTGAATTATTATTTATCTCGACTAGAAGAATCTGAAAAATAAAAATGACAATCAAAATCTTAAAAAAAATCCAATATAAATAAAATTAGGTTCAAATTTTCTTGGATTTTGTCTTTTCTGTTTCTTAAAATTAGGATCAATTCTTTTTATGTTTTTAAAATTTCGCCATTGAGATGAATAAATAATTTAAATAAATTTAACATAAAATTAATAAACAACGTTATTTTGTCTGTTTTGTCCTTAAAATTATATTGTTTTGATTTTATGTATTTTGATAACAATTTGCGTGATAAGTCGAAACGATGTATTTTCGAAGACAAAATGAATAAAATTACGTTGTTTTGTCTGTACTACACGCACAATACAAAACAATACATTGCAGCTCTCCTAAATACTCCTAGCTAGGCCTATCCTATCCATTCTCCACACCAGCATTTCTACCATATCTTGTTCAATGACCATCAGAATTGTCCAGATGGACCCCAATTGGTCCATTTTGATTGTGATCCAGAGCAGACGACTCTCGTTTCAACGGTGGAGATTAGAGCAAAGTCAAATCCATGGACAGTAGGGATGGAAACACTGAATCAGAAGCATGCCAGATCATGGACCATACCAAAACAATGCCCACATGGTGATTTGGAGTTTTGGAGAATTAAGGCTAGCAGGTCAGCTACAAAGGCAATCAGCTGGCAAGAGTTCTCATTCAAACCCATCAATTCCATCTATTAGAACCCGAGAAAGTCTTCTTACATAGATACCTATGCGTAAATCTAGATACAGATGTATTTGAATTTGTACATGCGCGTCTATGTCTGTAGATTTTATTGTCAATTGGTCGAGGTCTGACCAAACTTCACAATACTCTGATACCTAAGTTAGCGACCTCTCCAATCATGAATCACTTGAGAAGAGCATTCATACAACAACTTCATTTATATTTGAGAAAAGTATTTATCCTAATTGAGCAAACAACTCAAAACAAGTGATAGTACTTAAGAGAGGTATTCAAACTTGAGAAAAATTTGTCCTAATTATACTTAAAATAAGTATTAAATTGAGCTTGGCAGTAGCACGGACAGGACTTACTTGAGAAAAGTATGTAAGAAAAGTTCACATCAACAAGAGCGTGAGAAAAGTTTAGAAGGAAGACGGTACTTGAGAAAGTCCTACTTAAACTTGAGAAAAATTTACCCGACCTTAAGACAAGTTTCAATTTATACGTACTTGAGAAAAGTATCCCAACAAACTCAAGAAGAGTTGATACAAACGCTAACTTGAGTAAAGTTCAATAACCATTTGATGTCTGAAACTGACCAACAATATATGAGTACAACAGACCAGAAATCTCAGTATCATACCCAAGGTGAACTAGCATAGAAGAAAACTTTCAATTCGCAAAACAAAGACAATAGAGTTCGGCAAATAGATGCCATTGCAACAAACCAAGAGATCAAGTACAGATTTGGCAAACACGTGTCGTCCTAAAAGGTACAACGGAAGAAAGTATAAAAAGATGAATAAGAAAATCACAGAAAAGATAATGCCTCAGTAGGAGCAGACTTCTCCACTTCAACTGCACCAACGATTTCAGGATTATTTTGATGAGGCCCATCCTCATCGGCTGCAGCGACACCAGTTGCCTTGGCATCTACCAGAATCACATTAGTCACGTCGGCCGCAGGCTCTTTAGCAACAAAGTTAGCAGGAGTTGGAACAGTTTTGTAAAGGGCCGACTCCTCGGGAATGTTACATGCTTCCAATGCAACTTTCCATCATTGAGCAATGAAATCGGCCTAAAGATCAGGGATTTGGTGTATCCACGAATGCTCACCGATACGAAAATTCCATTGTGTACCTTTAGTAGAGTAGCCGGGTTTGGTGCCAAGGTCTCATTATTTGTGCCACGTGAGCTAATCATTTGTGTGTCAATCTTAATATCTCGAGATCCCATGTGCAGTTTCCTCATATTTGAGATGCAGAAGCTTTTTCCCTCACCTTTGGTAAGTTGGTCGAACACCATTTGATCAACTGCCACGCGCCTTGAACACCCCTTCATGGCTCACTACGTGGCACCGATGGTTATTGGGTTGAGACATTCTGAGCGGGGGTTCGACCCTTTCTTGCATTCATATGGGCTCGACCCCCCTTTTGGGCCACAATTTGGACATAAGCTAGTCCAATAATCTCGGCTCTATCGCGAGATGTTTAATCCTTCACATATTTTGATTTACTTCGTTCTAAATTTAAAATAGTGGTGTTATATCTCACTCCAATAGTACTACCAACCTTGGAAATACTCCAAATTTTTTAATAATCTCGGCCCTATCGCAAGATGGTTCTGAAAATTATATTCAATAGCAACAAATTTATAACAGCCAACAAACTATACCTAAGGGTGGTCCACAAAATTAAAAAAAAATGACTGCCTAAAACTATTTCCAATTTGAATGCAAAACTAGGCTACAAAACCGAACTTCCAGGCCTGCCTAACTCACATTTCATTGTTCATACTCTGTGGCTACCCCTTGACTTTGTAGGCAAAACTAAAAATATGCAAACATATATATCTTGATATTACAGAATATAAATGAAATAAACAGTACGTTAACAGATTGTAAAAATCCGAATACAAACAATACGAATACGGTACTGAACCGAGTTTTGTAGAATTATAGACCGTAAAAACATATTCACCTCTTCACCGTGGCCCGTGGGTATTGGAGTATGTATCGGCGTCTGTTTTCCAGCGTAAAATGGCTATCTCGGCTGTAAGAACACCAACTTACGATCTTCTGTCGAACGAACTGTATTTGTATCGACAACTTGTAGAAGAAATTTTCTAGTATATATAATTGTGGAGTTGATCTGGTTATGTAGAAATAGAGAGACCTTCCACTTTTTAAACCGATGAGATCTTTGAGTTGCAAACAATGTTTGACGTGAATGAATAAAAAACGTTTCGATTATCTTAAGAGAACCTCCAATTATTCCAAATTTATTCATCGTTTTGAAGTTTCCAACAAACTTTTTCGATGAGGATAAACACAACAAACAAATTAATTCCCAAAATCAATCAATAGTCAAGCCCTTCCACATTATTTGAAAAATTTGTTAGAACATCCCATTAGGATACCCAGATTACCCCTTGGGGTTGGTTCAGCAGAAGGACAAAAAGGGTGACTAAGGGGTTTATTTTTCAGATTTGAAGTTTTTGTACTGTGCATAGTAAGACGTGTTGTATGTTAAAATAACGTCGTTTTAATGCGTAAAACACTATCAGAACAGTTGAGCACTACCCGAACAATTTTCGTGCAACAAAACGATATTATTTTGACACACAATACGCTATACTATGCGCAATGCACAATAAGTTCGCTCGTTCCTTGTCCCCCCCAAACGTACACAAGGTCACGAGCTCGAATCCCACCGGAATCAATTTCTAGGGGTCACTAGAAGTTCGTTCGGTCGTTAATTTCGGGGCTTTAAAGACTAGTTGATATTAAGTGGGAATAATTTGAAAACCGACCGGACACCCTGACTATAAAAAGATAATAATTAGGATACCCGGATCCTGAAATCAGTCAATAGTAAATACTACTCTAGTGATCCTTCTAGATCATGATCTGGAAAATTTATGAATAGCCAACAACACTAATAACACTACAAAATATTCAATCTTTATGGGCTAGTGACTTTCCATAACAAGGGCTGGTCCTAGAAAATTAAAACAAATAGGGTAAAATTTCCTTATAAATATCAAACTAGAAACTGTCCTTTTACTCTCCAAGAAGAAGAAGAAGAAGAAGATCATACCAACCCCCATGGAGGCTTTCTCACTAGCCCTAGCTTTTCTCATCACCTTCCTCACACTTAGTTTTTTTGCTTTCAAAAATGGATCCAATGGGAATTCAAATCTCCCCCCGGGCGGATCCGGGTTACCCATTGTCGGCGAAACCCTACATTTTTTCTTCAACCCTGAGAAATTCATCAGGGATAGGATGAAGAAGCACTCTCCCGACATTTTCAGGACCAATTTCTTTGGAGAAAAGATCGTCGTGATATGCGGTCCAAACGGTCACAAGTTTTTGTTCTCCAACGAGAACAAGTACTTCACTTCGTTTTTGCCCCAGGCTATGCAGAAGCTCTTCCTCTCCTCCCAACCCGAATCCACAACCTCTGCACGCGAAGTGGATGTCAAGGCAATTCGAGGACCCGGGTTTTTGAAGCCCGAGGCCTTAGTACATTATTTGTCAGGTACAAACAGTATTGCTCGAAAGAGCGTGGCCTCGGTTGCTTGTAAGGAATCGAAAATCACATAGCACAGAAAGATATGTTACGCGTCAAAACGATATTATTTTACCGCATAACACATTATTCTATGTGTTGTGTATATATAACAAGATCACCATATCCTGTTCATACCACCTTTTATATTTCTCTCAAGTTCAAATTTTCTTTCTCAATATAGTTTTCATATATAATATTAAATCTTAATGCGATTAGTGGTTCCCGTGCTCCTGTACATAGTTCAATGACCGTATCTAGGTCTAAACCAATAAGTTGGACTTTTATTGTTGAAAAAATACTAAGCATCACCTACTAGGCGGTGAATATATAATCCGTAAAAGCTTCGTCAGTATTTATAAAAAATGTATTAATTTTGAAAAAATATACATTGATATTCTAATTTTTAAGCATTATATGTAGATTATTCGTCGCCTAGCAGAACAAGAAGTAGATTTTGTTTTGTCAAATAAAAAATAATAAAACCCATGCTAAGATATTTATAAAAAGAGACTATTTTCATTTGCTTTAATAATTATTTTTTATCTTTATTCACAAAAAAGTTTTATTCATTATTTTTGTGTTATTTTTTATGGTTTATTGGTTCGTTTTGATGAAATAAATATATATAAAATATAAAATTATGTTCAAAAACTAAAGACGAAAAATATAAGCCCAAAAAGACGTTGTTTTGAGCTTATTTTTTTATCTTTCCAAGTTTTTTTTAGTTTTTTATATAATTTTTAGTTTTTTAAAAAATCTCTTAGAGATAAATCAATAATTATTAAAAATTTGATAAAAAATAAAAAATAATAAAAAAATAAAGATAAAAAATAATCAGATAGTAATTTAATAATTATCATTATTTAGTTTTGCATTCTAATATTGTTCGCATGGTTGAACTTTTCAAGTTTTTCTTTTTGAAAAATTTTTAAAATTTATTTATTTTTTAAATTTCTGACAGGCATGGACTCAATTATCCAGCAACAACTGAAGACACACATGGAAGGCAAATCCGAGGTGAAGATTCACCCATTTTCAAGAACCGTAACCTTGACCCTGGCGTGCCGGTTCTTCATGGGCATCGACAATCCAGAGCGAATCGCGAAACTGATCGGCAATTTCGACAAAATCACAGATGGGATTCACACTCTCCCTCTCAACTTCCCCGGGACGGCCTTTTACAATGCGAACAAGGCTGCCGATGTGATTCGGAAGGAGCTCGCGAGTGTGATCAAGGAGAAGAAAGCTGCAGTGGCCGTCGGAGGCGCACCGAGTCAGGACCTGTTGTCGACGTTCATCTCCGGCGGGTACATGTCGGACGCCGAGATAGGTGACAAGATGATGGGTTTGCTGGTGGCTGGGTATAGCACGGTTGCTACTACTATGACTTTCTTCATGAAGTATGTCGGAGAGAGGCCTGAGGTTTATCACAAGGTCCTAACAGGTAACACCCAACATCTTTTTCTCCGAATATAAAGATTAAAATGATATCTAGCACAAGAGCATCACTAAGGTCAAATTTGAATTCTAACTAGGTTAGCACTCGAGCAATCTAATCTTGCTCATCGGCCATCACTAAAGTTAAACTTACATCCCAACTAGATTAACACCCGAGCGACATGACCTTGCCCAGTAACTCACCCATCAACACAAGGTAATTTTGATTATATAACAATAGGAGCAGGAGCAGGATAACCAGCCACCTACGACTTTCTTTGCTTACTCGGTAAACAGTTAGGAGTAGGAACAAGAAGTAAGAAAACTGCTCAAAGAAAAGCCCCAGTGCACCCCTCCCTCGATGATAGTAGTTGGGTGAATAAACTTGTGAGATTTTAATATACGAGATTTTGCTAAATGATCTTTCAACAATTAGAGAATAAATCTCGAGAGATTTTGACATCACTAGACAAGGGTGTGCGAATTTACAATTGAAATATAAGAGCTATTTACTTATTTACTATCTTCTACCTTTGAGGGGATGAGGAATATAGCGGTTAGAGAGAGTTTCTTTATATTTTAACCCTGATGGTTAATTTTTGTAACAATAACACGCCAATAAATTTATTTTAAAAGGTAGTGATGAAAATTATTTTTGTGACATGAATTTTTAAGATCGCACATAAACGAGTAGACAATTTCTATATTAAAATAAATATCATTAATGGTCATGTGATATTCTTATTATAATGAATTTTAATTCTTTTCTAATTCATATTGTAATTATCAACTTAGCTAAGATAGTGAAAAAGTAAATTATTAACTAATTTAAATACTTGTTTGGCAGTATATATTACGAAAAATATATACAGGGACATTAATGCAAGTATTAGAACTTCAGGGGGCACCTGTTCCCCCGAAATCTACTTTAATCCGTCCTTGTTCCGGGCAGTCTTTAAGGTATGTCCGTCATTGGGTACTAGACCGCGTAAAGATTACAATCACGATGTAAAATTATCAAAAGTATCAAACCATATATAGCGGGAACGGGGAATGGAAGTCACGAATTTTATGAAATTTTTGGGTTGAAAAAAACACTTAAAACGACCGTAACAATAGTGAAGCGGATCAAATATTGGATACAGATCAATCATTATTGAGTATTAACCTATAGTCGTGTGATTTTTAGTCTTGCCTGTGCATCAGGGTCTAACGGTATCGGTGGCTAATTAGCAATAGATTTAATAAGTTTTGTGGTTTAATGGTGTATTTAACGAATTTGTGTTGCAAAATTCAGAGCAATTGGAGATC
>JABCMJ010039698.1:0-14620 GCA_014822125.1 Arbutus unedo | reverse complement strand
TGGGGGGTTGGGGGGTTCTAGGACTAGTAGAAGGAAAGGGATGGGGGAAGGGAGAGACGGCGTCTCGTCTCTCCCCACCCCAAAACAAATACCTATCTGTTACTTATAGTATAGAACGTGTTACTTATAGTATAGAACGTGAAGCACACGAAAGGCATCCAATTGTGACTTGCGTAGTCCTCTTTTACTTCAAGCACTTTCTTTGGGTTCAGTGCAGTGCAGTCAGAGCAGACACAATAGCTCTATAACATATTTACTGCTGTTTTCTTTGTATCTGATTTCAGCACATTTTGACTGGTATTGTCAGTTGTAGATTGTGGTTGGATTGGGCAACTTGTTTGGATGGACCAAATCTTTCAGATTAAGTATGGTGTAGTGTGGGGAGGCATGAAATTTCAAGATTGGGCTGTGATTATTGTCAAATGACAAAATAAAGCTTTTGTGGACGGTAGTACTACGGTGTTCAAGTGTCTTCGAGCTTGACAAAACATTGCATTTTCTTTTTATAATATTAAATTCCTTAGTTTGTTTGTTGTCGTTACACAGACATTTAGTGCATTTCTTGTGTGACATTGCAGGGAGATGATCCAGCACAGGCCTTACACACAGAAAGTCGATATATATAGTTTTGGGATAGTTCTGTGGGAACTAATAACGGGAATGCTTCCATTCCAGAACATGACTGCAGTGCAGGCGGCATTTGCAGTGGTGAATAAGGGTGTTCGCCCAAACATTCCGAATGATTGCCTGCCTGTTCTAAGCGAGATCATGACCCGATGCTGGGATGGAAATCCTGATGTCAGGCCCCCATTTTCTGAGGTGGTCAAGATGCTTGAGAACGCTGAGATGGAGATCATCACTACTGTCCGCAAGGCCCGTTTCAGGTGCTGCATCACCCAACCTATGACTGTGGATTGATTTGCTGAAAAGAGTACCAAACTAAAGTGGCAACCACGGAAAAGAACTGTAACCGGTGGAAAACAGAGGAGAAAATGTGAGTTTATGTCATCTTTCTTCAGATAGGTAAAGGGGGAAGTTGTGATCAGAACTGCTTGTCTTTCTTTCTTTTTTATTGGGATTTTTTTCCCCTCTTCAATTTTATGGATTATGGTTGCTGGATTAGTAATAGAGGAGATTGGTTGTGTATCTATACTGGCCTTTTCATGTTATGTTAAAACTACTTTGATTAGGATCTTATTTCATGTTGCATTGTTGATGATGCTCTTCATTGTTCTGGAAACGCGAGAGAAAATTTGGGAACTGTTTAGAATTTTGCTCAAGGAGGTATTCGCAATTCCATATCTTGTGTAAGCAAATGGGTTTGCATTGGTGCGGGCAGATTGCAAACTCCGTGCTCCTGTATACCCTCTGAACTCCTTTTAGAATTCTTGATTAGGTGCTCTATATTAACGGAGAAAGGGAAAGTTTGTAAAAAAAGCAAGCTTTAGTGAGGAAGCATATAGTTTTCTATCTTCATCTGTTTCAGGAACTTTATATTAGACAGGAGCCCTGACCACATCGAGCATTACTGCTGAAGGAAGACTGACGTGGTTGGTTATTTCATATTCAAATCTTTACATGTTGAATCTCTGAAAGTGCTTACAAGAGAAGTCCTGGACTCTGCACGAATCAAGCATTTAGGGGGACTGTTGCAGCTTACAGCAGCAACCACTACTTCATCTTGTGTTGCCTTGGTAGTTGTGTCAGTCTTTGATGTAGCTTCTGCTTTCAGCTTATTGACCTAAGATAAATTGAAAACAGAAATAATAGTAACATCTTTTAAGGAGCTCCATTAATGTTTTTTATCTTCCACTTACCAATAGTCAGCTCTTTAAAGTGATGGTGGTCTATTTTGCTACATCATGTTCAAATAAGATTACGAAACAAATATGCAAGCCTGAGAAACTGTTCAAGCCAATTATATATTTCTTAAAAGTTCTAGCACGCATAAAAAACGAGTCAAGAGCAACGGCTATTAATCTTAAAAGACAATGGTATATTGCTTTCTGAATATCAGTAAGTACGCTTTCACCCAAACTGGGTAAACCTATGATCCCATCTTTATAGAAACAAAGACCCCGCAATTGACAGGGAAAAACAAGAGGTCAAGATGTAAGAAGCAGCAGCAGCAGCTGCCAGAAGAACACCAGCCTGGCATCAGGCATACATCACAATTAATACTTCCAGAACTTTCTATTCCTTGCTTATCAACTACCGAAGAAACAAGTAGAATATGAGAGTGTCAGCTTCCTGCACAGTGTCTTGGCTCACGAAGATGACTGAACTATCCACCCAAAAGCTCCAAACAATTGTCAAATTGAGAGACAGAGAGGGAGAGGGAGAGGGGGAGAGAGAGACAGAGCCAGATTCTTGGAGATGCCCAAAGCCTCCAAACTACCACCTCAAAAAATTGTTGTCAGTAGTATGTCCAGAAACCTCAATAGCCTGAAAATGAAGTACCTCAATGGTAACAGATTTGATATCCGTTGGAAGGTACAACCCACTGCCCCCTGGGTCTCATTCACTTCTCAACACTCGTTTACCGCCTTCAAACTGGAGGGTTTCAGCCAAGTTATCAGAAAGTTGGTTAATCGAGGCATCAGCATCTCTAGCTGAACTGGTTCGCTGTCTGGCCTTCCTTTCCTGCAATGCTCTCTCTCGTTCATCATAAAAACTGAAGTCATCCAAGATTGATGTCTCTGACTCATGATCCTTGAATATTTTCAACATCTCAATACCCTGTTCTAGTTTTACCTGGAAAATGTTATCCAGAATATTTACCAGACAAGTGGATGCAACTCTATCACACGACAATACATGATCCAAAAAATTTCTCCGCAACAAACTTGGAAGTGAATCTATGAGATATATGCCCAAAGTGCCAAAATATTGCGGACACGATTCAACGTAGACATAAATGACAAGGTGGCTTTTGATATTGCAAAAGCAACCCAAAATGTTGGATGTGGAACGAAATAGGTTTCTAAAACTTTCTCAGAAAACCAAGTAGTGCATAAAAGTCTGATTCATAATTATCGTGTTATGAAAAAGAAAACAAGATAAAACAAAAGGCAAACAATGAAAAACAGTTTGCAATGGAGAGAAATTTTGACGCCTAACCTCTTGAGAGTCTCGGCTGTGAGTAACAGGCTTGTTGTCATTATTTTCAAGAAGTATGTGGCGGAACCGACTATTTGGAACATCTTTGACTATATGCCACTGAACACGGAATTGTCCACTCCACCTATCTTGCTGCCAGTAATCTGCATCATTTTCAAAATCTACAGGTCCAACCATCTCAGCAACACCACAAAATTGTCCACTTGAATTGACCTACAGACAGTTGCATAAAACAACTTAAAGGAGGCCTAGTAAAGTTTAACATAATAAAAGGACCCATGTTCTTGAGCACATTGTTGACCAATGAAAAAAATTATTAGAGCGTTTGGTTCCTGAGTATCATTTTGAGGGAAAATATATAATCCATGTCATTTTAGCATGCAACCGCAGACGAATTAAATAGGATCCTTAATAATCCAAAGGTATGGATGATAGTCTTCCTCGTTAGTAACTTGATAATGCAACCAACTGCTTCGGCTATGCTTACAACTTGAATGTAGTCATTTTCTCCTTTGAACTATTTCACCTAGTTTGTTCCAACATTCATTATGAACAGGAGAAGCAAAATTTTGGAGCTTTGGAAATGAAGTTACATACCGAAAAAAGCAGAAAGACTGGACAGTGGTCTTCGATTTCCTTCGCTTCACAAAAAGCAGCAGCTAATTTCTTGTTTCCAAGTGGTGTGCTGGCCCAAACACTGTATTTTATGCTTTTGTGAACATTATCTTCGCTAAAAGACTTTATGACGAAGAATTTAGCATCATTGTAGTTTGTCGAAAAATCTGTGCGATTGTAAAGATCAGGATGAACACCAGCAACAGATGTAGCACTTTTGCTGGTACCAGATGATGAGCTCTCTTCGGCAGGACTCTTGTCCTTCGTCTTCGAGGCCCTTGGTCCTCGATTATGATCGCTGGAGATACTACGTGAATCAATTGGTACAAAGATCGAGTCACGGTCCCTTTCTCGTCTTCCACCTTTGTCAGGAGTGGGTCGGCTCCGGCTATTAGCTCCAAAATGAGGAAGGGATGCACCTGTATAATTTGAGCTCTGATATGGGCCACCATGAGGGTAGTTTCTAGCAGAGGTTTCCACAAATCCAAATCCATGAGATGGTCTCAGTTGTTGGGAAATCTGAAAATAAAAGAGTTTATTACATTGCGGTCTTGTATTTGAGGGAGAACCTAGGATAAACCACAAACATGAGTAAGCATTTCTGTTAGATCAAAATTATATGTTAGCGGACTATAGTTCCCCTAAATAAGCTGCTAAGAGAAATTTCAGTGGCCATAAATATTTTGTAAAACATACATTTCCTTATACGACGCATCTGATGTAAAACAATCAGAATCTTAGATTGAAAAGGTATGTTTTTAGGGATTGACACCTTATGTATTACAGTAAGATTTGAACTCAAAATTTGAATTATTTCTATCACTTCGTTCCTCCATCTTTGACCACTGCCAAGATGAGTGAATTGTATTACAGAGCTACAAAAAGTCCAGCAGACTGAATCGGTGCACAGTTAGCTCTGACACCACAAGGGCGGTAGCGCTACACTCCTCGTGTTGCTCCTTGCCGCGGATTGCTGTTCTCAGTGGTCAAAGAAAGAGCCATTAACAATAAGAGTGCTCTATTGCAACCACCTCAAATAGCGAAGCCAGGCAGAAAGTCATGCTGTCTTATTGCTAATCAATGTCATGGGTCACCAAAAGCAAGACAGAAGAGAGAGAGAGGGAAAGTTCAGAGGGTAGGTATCAGGAAAGTTAGGCCAAAAGTTATTTTGCTGTTTTTTTTAACCCCTCTTTTTTCTATCATTTTACTTTCTGTTATGAATATGAATTTTTTTGGTTGTTCAAAAGTTTATCATTCTAGATCATCTATTACCTTTGGAAACTTTATCATCACATTTCGAGATATTTATCATTTTAAAAACAGGAGAATTTATTGAATTTTGAAAAAAATCACAACTCATTTCATAAATTTCTCACAATTTAGAATTTCTCAATTCATCACCTTTGTATCTTTAAGTTTCTTTATACTGAATTTCATATCATTAGGATTTGTAAATTTATGAAATTTTTTGTTAATAACTTTCAAATTTGAAAAACTTTGAATTCTTAACTTATTTCCTTTCACATAGAGAGGCTTTATAAAAGAGGGGTTTCAAAAATGGATAAGGAAAATCCAGATGGCCTTAATGATGGAGAATATATATTTTTTGTTAGAATCTAATTGTTATTACGGGTATCACACGGCTTCTTTTAATTTCAACACTTGTTGAAAAGTTATGAATAGCAATATGATGTATTTACAAGTTTTCTACCAAATTAGGAGCTAGCTCAAAATGAAATTACGAAAAAATTACGGTCCATACCACGTCCGCCAATCTGCTTAAGATCAATACGCAGACGAGATAAAGGTTACAGTCACTGAGATTGACGGTAGTACCAACAACTATTGCTATGTTCTAGAAGCAATTAGTAAAATGCCAGGATCGGTGTGAACATAGTTTCCAAAATCAAAACTGATGTGGCATTCTGCAGGCCATAATAAACATCTCTCTACCGCATACAAACTACCTGGGCCAGGAAGCCATCCTAGTCAGGTCTTCTTCCCTTTCAGTCCCTTAGTTATGAATATTCTTATCCTATGGTAAGAGTGATCTATATCAATGAAGGCTGCTTTGAGCGGGCATAAGTCCTATCCCTGGAAGGAAAGCATACCATCGCTCGTGTTATTGAACAATGAACAACCAGAATTACAGTATAACTCCACAACAGATATAATGCACAGCCCCATATAGCGAGCTTAGACCTTGTTTCAGATTGGATGGATGCAAGAAGAGTTCTACTCAATGTGCACAGAGTCAGAACAAGTAGGGATGCTATAAGGGATGCACATAGTAACTTAGTAACAACAACAAAAATTTACTCTAGTTGACAAGGATTTGTCTTCGGGAATCGTGATTTGTTAGAGAAAGGCATGTTCCTGGTTAAAAATAAACAAACCTGTCCAGAGTTCTGCTCATATGGCCCAAGTATACCAACTGGTTGGGGATAAACTCCTGTTGATGTCAACGGAGACAAATAGCTACCTGTATCTGAGTTTGATCGGTTTGAAAATGGGTCTCCAGAAAGACCCCCTCCACCAAAAGATCCAAAATGTACGAAGTAACCTGATCCTGGCCCAAAAAAAACATTGTCACCGAAACCCTCGAGGCCACTACTTCCTGTTGTCACCATATTACTTTGTGAAACTGGAAGAGATGAAGTTACATGCGGCACACCAGGAGAAACTGGCTGTGGGAAATAAGGGGGAGACACTGGCATTTGATGCGGAGAATACAGCTGACCATCTACCATTATAGGCGACAAAGGACTAGCCATGGGGGAAAATTGTCCGTATGCCATTTGGGTATCAAGGCCATAACCGGACTGAAAGACAACCGATGGGTTTTCATTGTACATACCCTGAGTCAGGTCAAACATGAAAAGAAACATCTGTTGAGCTCCATAAGAAGTAAAGGGCTATGGAATCCAAATGAATTCATCCTCACCGGTGGTATAACTTGCAGACCATTGGTACTGACATAGCGTGAATAGTCATCCCAGTTACCAGAGTTGTTTTCAAAGCCTGAAGCCAAAGTAAAGATGAAATAACAAGGAATCGATGTCCCGTATTATCATGGGAGAGCAGATTGAGGTAACTACTGTAATAATCACAACATCATTCACTTGTACCATGTCAGGGGTGTACAAGGCATGTCTCACACTTGTAAGATATTGATGATATGGGTCGAAACAATGGAACCATCAAAATTCAATTTTCGTTATCCGAACTTAATCAAATACTTGGATAGCAACCAAAAATTCACAACCTTGAGTCGTTAATTAAGGTTCAAACTTTTAGTTCCAAAATATCTCTGTTATAAGTCAACATGACACAAGGATAATGGAACTCCAATTTCTGTTTCTTTCACTTTCTTCATGAGAACATTGCCAATCTTGGTTAAAACGTACATACAGATGTATATATGGATATCATGTACGTGTATATGAAGCTCAAATCAAAATTGAATGTTACCATTAGCGAATTTCATTGAAAAACACTCTACGGATTGTCACCTTTTCTTTTCCTTTTGGGGGAATAAGTACTAACCTCCATAATAGTAAGTATGTTCCCGAGGGTAGGCTGGTGTAAGAGTTCTGCTTGAGTACAAAGATTCCAGCTGATCTGTGAGATCCATTGAAAGTCCCATGACAGCTGCATCCGGAGAAGGATTTGTAGAAACAATCCTTTCATTTTTGGGCAAAAGCGGCTGACAGTAGATTAAAGATTAAATGCTGATGGAACATATTTCCTAACCAAACAAAATTCAAGAAAGCAAACCAAGCAAATATTACTGAATGTCAACTAGCTACCTGCACCTTTTCAGTCAACTTGGCCTCAACAGGTCTCCCACCTGCATCCAAAGCCAAATATTCAGTTGTTTGGTGAGATGGTCGTAAAGGCGAAAGATTAATGTGTGGGAAAGGCAAAAAAGCTGAATGGACTACTTAGATTCCGAGAAAAGTAAATTCATTGGACGTCAAGGCTATTATAGGGTTGAATATACAGGATTAGTAATTATTTCTTCTGTAAACATCAGGGAATTGCAAATCGCTCAAAGAATTCATGATCTTAGGTGCTCAATCCTAAAGCAGAAACTTTAGTTGAGGCACTGCAAGCAATAAATAATCACTTGTGACCAAAGGACTAGCTGCACAGCCCCCATGGATAATGGCAGAAAAACAAAAAACACCATGAAATATATTGGCAACAAGTCAAAATAACGTAATTACAATATCAAGGAGAACTCCCAACTTCCAAGCCCTTAAGTCAGCATATATAGAAGAACATTGAAGAGTTCCATATGAAGTCAATTTTCTATCAAGGACAAATAAGATGATAAAACAAACTGAATAAGAAAAAGCAACAAAAGTGGCAAAGATCCCAAATCTAATCCAACAAACCCTAACATGATATGCAAGGAATAACGAGAACTTAAGAAGACCATTGATTAGGCATTCCAGTTTCCATATGTATGCACAAACGCTGCAATAACGTTTCCAAATTGAGCCATTACAATCAATCAAACACGAGAATTTGGCAATACATTCTATATAGACAATATGTGTACTTATAAAGCGTATATACAACCTGCAGAAGAGGGTGAGGGTGACGTGGACGTAGAGATGGCTCGATCTGGTTGTGCTTGCTGACTCGCTTCGTCCATAATTTAATCTGTCAAACCTATCAATCAAAAACTCACGAAAAGCCAATCTGAATCTAGATCTGACTCGAGGGGGAAAAAACTTCGAAGGAAGAAAGAGAATCGAACAATCTTGGTTATGTGGAGGGTTTATTTGATTTTGGTTTTCTGGAGGGCTTTAGCATCCGATGCGTTTCTGATTCAAATCTCATAAATATGTGAGCGTCGTGCGAATGAGGGGGAGGGTTTTAGCCTTTTACTAGGACCTTTTTTTGTCATGTGTATATATGGGTGGAAGCGCACGGGCGCTCAACAAAGAGGAGGGTGGGGGTAAGGCAATTCAAAAATGAAAATAAGAGAGAGAGAAAGAGAGAGGGAGAGGAGGGGGGCAGGGGGTAAGGATCGACGAAGAAAGAGGAATTTTTTTTATTTTTCTATTTTTCTTATTTGGTTAGCCCGTGTTCAAGAAAAAAAAGTGTCATATTCATATTTTACCAAAACACACTTTGCCCATTTGATTCACACCGGTTGCAAAGATTACAAAAGAAAATAGTAAGAACCAAATTTAAATTTTTTAAATATCTTATTAATATAACATTTAAACAATTTAAATTTATGTGTAGATCTTATTTTTCTCATTAGTCAATCATTAACTCAATTTAGACTAATTCATATTTTTATTCCTTTAACTATTCTATTTTCGTTTTTTTTCATTAAACTATCATTTTGAGCTAAGTAGTTCCTAAATTATATAATTTTATATCCAGTTAGTTTAATTTATGAAGGTATGTTAAGTTTATAAATGATAATCATTATCAATGTACAAAATATAGATTGATTTATACTTTTATCTCTTAAACTATCATACTAATATTTATAATCTGTGATGGCTCGTCAAGACTATGATTATAATAAAAAATACTTTAAAAAATTACTAATGACAATAAATAATTAAAAATAGATTGAAGTACTGATCAATATTTTGTGAATTTTTTAAGTTATTTTTAACATTCTCTTGGTAAGACTACAAAATTAATGCAAAAAAATAGTAATAATTCAAATTAAATAAAAATAAGTCAAAATAAAAAAGGCCAAACGTTTGGCACTGAGCATATACATTAAACATTAAAACTAAATAAACCAAAACTATAACCATAAATAATAAAATTTTATTTTAAAAAATGATCATCTATTTTGATGGGTTCTATAAATTTTAAACAACTAATTATCTGTATATTTTTTTATTATAATTGTCTATAGAGACTGTTCATAATCTAAAAGTAATGCAGAGAGTAAAAAGCTAACCATACGTCCAACCCTCACCACGCATATTGATGTGGAGCCAAGACTTTACAAAACTAACGCCAATGTGTGGTGAAGAAAAAACGCGATGCATCTTGTGACGATAATCCGCTAAATAGTTTAAAGAAAGAAAAAGAATATTGAATAATTACTCCTCACAAAGGAAATAGGTTTGTGATGTCGAAAGTAGTTTTGAATGTCCAAAATTGTTCCTTATTGTTAAATTTATCTCCTTAGATTAAATTTGTTGGTACATAATTTTTTAGGAAAAAGTCACAATATATAGTAAAAATAGTTTAAAGTAATGTGATTTTAGTAATATTTAAAACTAAAAAATGGACGAGTTCTTCTTTACAATTGTGTGTATATGATGATTTCGATAAGATGAATGTAATTTAAAAAAATCACGGATAAGTTCGGTTACGATAAAGAGAGAGCAACTTATGTAAAAGCCAATTTGTGTGATATAATTATGTCTCGAAGCCAAGTCGTAGCATCATAGAAGAAATTATCTAAAGAAGGGCTTCCCCTTTCCCCTTTCCCCTTTCCCCTTTCCTTTTCCTTTTCCTAACTAGATACACTATATAAACCAGCAGCATAGTCTGACGACCCTCATCGGCGCGTGATCTAACAAGGACTGCCAAGGGATGTTCGTCGGCGCAGCGCACAAGTAAATTTAGAGTTTTGTAAACTAACGAAGCTTATATTTGTAAACTGGAATGGTTGGAGAAAAGCAACGAGACATATGTCTCTCTGCCTCTGAGCATCCAGAAGAGAAGTGTGACTTTTAGATCAAGAATGAGGAAGAAGGGGCGGGGGAGGACATATATAAAAAATACAAAAAAAGGAAATGGATGATATTGGTGTGACGGCTTTCGCGGGATATGACCAAATGAGAGAGAATCTTCTAGATTGCAACAACAACCAGACCACAGAGAGCATGGGTGCCCGTTTTGGAGGTGCTCACATTTCCAGCACCCGGTATTAACCCTTGCAACTGGTATGTTCTATTGCTCTTTTGATTTCCTAATTTCTGTTTTTGTTCTAGGTTTAGGTTTATTCCTCTGAAATTAGTATCCTCATGAAACTAGTTCCTTTTTTAGGTTGTCATCCGCAGAAATGACTAAAGAAGAGAAGCTTGCGTATTACAACAATCTGATCATGGGTGCCCGTTTTTCAAGGAGCTCACATTTTCAGCACCCTCTCTTAACTATTGCAACTAGTATGTTCTCTTTGCTCTTTTTATTTTCCTAGTTTCTGGTTTTTGTCGCAGGCTGAGGTTTATTCCGGTTAAATATGTATCCGAATGGAACTAGTTTTACTTTCGGTTGCAAATTCTTGGAAGTTAGGGTTAAAGGGGCCGGGTTGGGCCTAGAATATCCGTAAATGGGCCAGTAAGGTTCTGTACAAGTAATAAATGGGCTGGGCTGGGCATGACACGCAGCACGTTATACACAAAAATCAATGTCCTGGATGGCCCGTTTGAGCCCTCTACTTGTCCTCATCAATTTTGGGTTCACACCAAAAGGGGTGTTGCCGTTATATATAGCATGGTATAGATATTCGTTTTAATATGTAAACATCCATGAACATGTTTGCCTCTCTTGACACAAGCAGCTAGGCTCCTCACGAAAGGCTATTTCCCATCTTATTCCTTTGGAAAAAAAAGAAAAAAAAGGAAAGGTCAAAATTGTAACTTAAAAGGCTCCTTGATTGAACTGTGTGGCAGTTACCAAGTTTCAAGGCTCCATCATTTTGCCAAACTGTCAGACCAAAGCACCAAACCCATTCTGCTCTTTCCACAATCTGTTTGACGTTCATGGTAACCTTCTACAATCTAGATTGTTTGTGGGAGTACTTTTTGTGGTTCAACAAACCTGATTGTTTGCACACAAAATGTATCCAAGTGGCAATTGATTTTGGGAAACCAATGACCCCAGGCCGTTCAATCATTTACCTCTCTTACTTACCCATTCAGGTGCACAGATAAGCCAAACTTTTTCTTCCTCTTACTTATTGCCGCACCCATGTGCTTGGAGTTGCTTTTCTTTGCAGTTCATAATTATTGCTTTTCACTTGCAACACTCTTCCGTAAAAGCAAAATATGAAACAACTATGATATTACTCAGTTGGAGTTAAAAAAACACTGTTGAAAAAATTCAATTCAAAATCACAGTTTATAACTCATTTATTTTCAAGAACCCAACAATTTCTTCATTTATCCTACATTTGTGAATTTCCAACCCTGACATAGTATTTTAAAGTTTTTACATTTTAATACATATTATTGCAATCTCATATTGTAAAGTGTTGGAATCCCCAAAAGCTGAGGTTTTACCTTTTATTGCAATCAATATATAAGTACAAATAGGAACATAATTACTAATTGCACAACTAATATACAAATAGGCTCATATCTTAAACACCCCCCTCAAGTCGGTTCGAAGATATCATTGAAGTTCAACTTGGACATAATGGGATGAAACATCTTGCTGCCAAGGCCTTTAGTGAATATATCCGCTAGTTGATCTTCAAACCGCACAAAAGACATGCATATCAAACCCTCGCTCAACTTCTCCTTGATGAAGTTCTTGTCAATCTTTACATGTTTCGTTCTGTCATGTTGAACAGGATTATGAGCAATGTTTATGGCTGCTTTATTCTTGATAACGGGATATAAAAGAAAGAGAGAAGTGTCTAGGATGATTGAAACACCCTAACACAATAGCTTTATTTATATAGAGTGCATAGACTACAAGCTTTCTCACAAAACCAATGTGGGATTAACCCAACTATCTTATTCTAATATTCTAACAATTCTCATAGTGGAGAATCATTGATCCATCATCTCCAATCCCCAAATCATGTAACAAGGTGTGAAGCCATAAGAGTTCGCAAGCACCATGAGTCATGGCTCTATACTTGGCCTCTACGCTGGATTGAGCAACCACTGATTGCTTCTTACTTCGCCAGGTAACCAAGTTTCCCCCAATGAAAGCACAGGAGTTAGAGGTAGAGCGTTTGTCATCTACGAATCATGCCCAGTCCGCATCAGTAAATCTTGAGACGCAAATGACCATGGCAAGAGAACAAAATCCCCTATACTCGGCGTCCGCGCTGGATCGAGCAACCACTGATTGCTTCTTACTTCGCCAGGTAACCAAGTTTCCCCCAATGAAAGTGCAGTAACCAGAGGTAAAGCGTCTATCATCTACGAATCCTGCCTAGTCCGCATCAGTAAATCTCCAGACGCAAATGACCATGGCGAGAGAACAAAATCCCCTTTCCTGGAGATAACTTGAGATACCTCAAGATATGATAAACAACATCCATATGTGTGATGCGTGGATCATGCATAAACTGACTAACAACCCCCATAGCGTATGAAATATCCAGTTTAGTGTGAGCTAAATAGATCAAACAACCCACAAGCCTCTGATATCTCTCTTTGTCAGTGCATTTTCCCATGTCTCCACTAAGATGATGATTAGCCTCAATAGAAATTTACAGGTTTACAACCTAGCATATCTGTTTCCTCCAACAAACCAAGAATGTACTACCAGTGGGAGATAAAAATGCCTTTGTCAAACTTTGCCACTTCCATCCCAAGAAAGTATTTCATTGATCCTAAATCCTTGTTCTCGAATTCTTAAGCCAGTTGAGTTTTAAGGTCAGAAATTTCACCCACGTCATTTCCTATTATTATCATATCGTCAACATAAACAATAAGGATAGCAATCTTGCCATAACTTCCTTTGATAAACATAGTATGATCAGCATGACTGTCGATAATCAAATCTCAACATAGTCTTCGAAAGCCAGTCAAACTAAGCTCATGGTGATTGCTTTAATCCATACAAGGTCTTTCTCAATCTACACACCTTCCCTTCACTTGCAGATGAGTAAAAATCTGACAGTATCGCCATATAGACTTTTTTTTCTAAGTCACCATGTTGGAAAACATTTTTCTCATCAAACTGCTGAAGAGAAAGCCTCCCAACCAACTCCACTTTTCCACAATGCCGGTCAATTCAGATTTACAACACAAGAAAGTAGTGCTCGTACCGAATTCATCTTTGCTACCGGAGCAAAGGTCTCTTCGTAGTCAATCCCATAGGTTTGAGTAAAACCCCTAGCAACAAGTTTCGCATTGTATCTATTAACTGTCCCATTTGCATTATGTTTAACGGTGAATACTCATTTACAGCCCACTGGTTTCTTTCCTTTCGAAAGAGAAACTAGTTTCGAAGTACCATTTTTTTTCAAAATTGTCATCTTCTCTACCATAGCTTCCTTCAACTTAGGTATCTTAATCGCATCTTGCCAATTCTGTGGAATAGATGTAGAAAAAAAAAGAGGAAACAAAAGCATGATATGAAGGAGACAAGCGATCATATGAGACAAACTGAGAAACAGGATGTTGGGTACACCGTCTTAACGCCTTTTCGGAGAGAAATAAGAATATTAAGATCACTTGACTTAAGAAAGGATAGTTCAATAAGAAAAGATTCATTATCCGATAAGTCAACAGTAGAGTCTGGGATTGGAACTGGGCATTCGTGATTGGCAAGATGGCATCACACATAAAGATTTGCCTTTTCTCTTACCTGTCTGCAATACAGCAGGCTTGGCAAGCTGTTGTTCGTGCTCAACCTGTTCACCAGTGTCCTTGCCTACCCTGTCAACAAATCTAGGTTTCTCTCTGTCAATAGTGGATATCTCATTCTTCCCCTCACCAGGAGACGGTAAAAACATCTCTTCCTCCCTAATAGAGGATGACTCCTCCTTAAGAGATGGAGTGGAAGGAGAGTAAAAAGACTCGGTTTTCCAAAAAGTAACATCCATAGAGATAAAAAAATTTCGAGAGTGAGGATCGTAACATTTATAGCCCTTCTGGATAGACGAGTGCTCAACAAAGACACACTTATGAGTTTTAGGACCCAG
>JABCMJ010039680.1:0-11240 GCA_014822125.1 Arbutus unedo | reverse complement strand
TCTTCAAAATGTATTTTGACTATTTCATGTACCAAACTCGTATTTCAATATAATGATGGTATTCTAGTTACTTCTTTCTTTTATTAAAGTGTCCTAAATTCGGGGCGTTACAAGAATTGTCGCCACAAATTGTTTAAATTCATAATATTTTTCATATGTCAATGTTGAAGAAGTACATGGAGTCAACTCACATTCTAAATTGGCAAGAGACATATGAGGAAATGCTCGTTCAGATTCTAAATCATGGAAAGAAGAACTTAAAGCAAGACTATCAAACTGGTCAAGGTTCTTTGGAGTCACCGGAATCTGAAAGAGTCAACATGGGAGCACAAATACGTTATGAGAGTCAACCACTTCGAATTTTTTGTTTCTGACCATTCTGTGTAATTTCGATGAGGAAATTCTTTGTGGGGGATAAGTAACCTGGTTTTTTTTAAACAAGAATAAAATTTTTACTAAATAATGGACATTATCATAATTATTTGGTATTTATTTAATTACCTCCGTAAGTACGTCAGATGCTTGTAACAAAACGCGACTTCACGTGTGAATGTGAGGTGTGAGGAGTACTAAATTATTTATCCAAAACCTTCCTTGCTATTAGCCTAACCTTTTTATTCAGATAGGATGAATCAAGGAAGCTTGGAAGCTAAGCCCTCGATTCATATCCTGATGACTCCCTGATTCCATTGCCATCCCTTTTAACTTTCCCATGTTCATTGATTTGCCCAATTCCAATCTATGTCATTCTATCCGTTAGTGCCTATTAACCCAAATTGTATTTCACTTTGATTTACTAAACCTATTAATTTTGATCCTATCTTTAAATGGCCTATAAAAGCACCAGCTCTTACACGCCATTTTCACCAGCAATCAGAGAAGAGTTCAACAAGAGAGAGTTAGAGAGGGAGTGAGTGAGGCTAGAGAGAGGGGTAACTTTCTGTCACGGGAGTGGAGGAGCCGAATCACCATCGTTTGCTACCCGAATCGTGCCAAAATTACTATGCAAGGTAGGATATCCCATCTTCAACCCTTAAATCTAAAAAAGTTAAGTTGTTTGTGTTCAATCTACGCTCTACAACTTCATGTTTCTGCATATCCAGAATCCGAACTTGAGACCGATTGTCATAGCAGACAATCAGCCAGAAGAACACGCAGTCGACTGGTCCGAGAACCGGGTCAAAGACCGACTAGGACTTTGACCCAAATGATGGAAATGTACCCCAAACTGATTACACTTGCACAAACATATATACACTATTTTTGTTATAATGTCCAAGAGTCCTCGTGAGATTTTATGAGAGTCGAATTGTCATCATTGACCATATTTTGTCAAGCTATCTAATGTCGTTATGCTGCTTAAATAGTGTTACTCTATTGTTGAAACTCTAGAAGTAGTGTTGCTATGTTTTTAAGATTCTGAAAAGATGTAGATTTGTCCAATGTATGGCCAATATGCTACATAATTTTCTTTAGGATTTTCATTATCTGATTTTGGGAAAAACTTAGAATACAAGTTAAGGACACGGATTTGAATAGCACTTAGACAAGAAAGCGAAAGGTATCAAATGTGCATTATAAGTAACTTATGGATAGTGACACCTAGGTGAATGTAAAAAGAATGTCAATTGGATTGGGTGATTCTACCATAGCGATTTGGTTGATTTGAGATCAAGATCAACCCGTTTATTTTTATGTACTGAAAGGACCCTAATTAGGAGAATCATAAGACGTTTGAGGGTGACTTCAGGAATGTTTGCGAAGGCAACTTCAGATCCCGAGAGAGTGATGACCAATGTCTTGAGCATCTTTGAATTGGAAAGAGAAGCAGTTAAGGTTCGTTAGTACTTGTCCTAGTGACTTGACGTTCGTTAAGATCTAGATAAAACAAGATAGTTATTGACCTGAGTGGACAGTAGAAGGTACGTTCCTTGTAGAGTCTTTTGTAATCTAGTCGGGCATTACCTCGGACTACGGGGCCAAGGTATGTAAGAATTGGTCAATCCCGACTAAAAGATCGACTCTAGAATCGATGATTAAGATTTGGATTTTCAAGGTAGAAGATCCTGAAAACACAAATACAAGATCTATAATGAATGTATGTGTTTAATTTCATTACTTATTTACTCTATTATTTATCTTATATATGTATTTCTTGGGATTTGTTTTTTGAGTATGATTTTCTATTTAGTTTCACCACTCATGAAACAATTTCTCTATTCGTGACGTTTCATGTCAAATGAGGAAGAGAGATGGAAGAGTAACCCAAGATAGAAGAGGTAGACTTTGAAGTTGAAGACTACAAGTATACATGATTTTCATATCCTTAGTAATTCTTTTCTTTATTTTTAAATTCACTTGAAAATTGAGAAGAGTAATTTAAAAATTTTAATTTTCATTCTGCAACGTATCTTTTAATAAATGTAGTCTTTCTTTTTCATTTACTGTTTAATCAATGAATTAAATTAAGAAAATTATTTACTGTACCAAAAAATCAGGACGTTACAATGAAATATTAAAAATGTTCGAAGTAGAACAAACTTTGAAAATTTAAATGTTTTACATTGGAGTAAAAAATTATTGTTGGAACCTTAAAAAAATTATAAATTGACATAAAGAAATGCCCCTAATTCAATTTTATGAATTCTCATGCACAAATTATTGCAAGTAAAATTTTATCTGAGAGACTCTCGTGTGAACACAATATTCATGAAGTCGTCCCGCCTTCCAAGAATGACACATATTTCATATGTTTTAAAAGAAAATAAAATCAAAAAAGATAGATAAGCAAATACAAAAGTTGGACGTGGCAATTATCTGTCGGTCCATTATGCTAGATCAATTTAAAAGGCAGCGTGTAAAATGTGAGGAAATATCTTTCGAGGCCTTTTTCCCCCAAAGTAAACGAAAACTATACAAAAGCTATTATTTAAAAAGCTAATAAAATACCCGAATCCAAACAAGGAACTACATGGAAGTCAACACTCAACAGATTTCACGTATCCGGAATAAGGAAATCCACAAACTCTCACCAAAGGCTTCTGGATTCTTCCAAATGCGCTTACGCAAGCACGTGCGTAACTCTACGTGCCGCCCACAATTCACATCACCTCCATTACTAAAATACGCCCCCCTCTCACTTTTACGTCGCCGATTGGCGATTCGTCTATAAATAACGCTGTTCTCGTAATTCCAGCAGTTTTTTTGACATTTTACTAAAGCATATTCGCTTTGGACAGTCCTTTGATCATCATCGATTCGTCAGTCTCGATTGATCATCATCTGAGGTACATATCTTCAAATTCTCAATCTAGGTTTGTCCAATTACTCATTTTTATCGTAATCCCCAAGATTATGTTGCTATTGATTTGGGAAAACTTCTTACGTTCTAATTGGACTTTGATGTTGGTCAATTTCCTATTTTTTGTTAGAATTTGAATGTTATAGCTATGGTTTTGGTAGTTTTGATGTCAAAGGAAACATGGGTGTTGATCTGATGAGGTTTTCTTATTGTTTTGTATGTTTTTTTCTCGTTTAGCCTGTATTCTATTAGTTTTTTTTAGCTTGAATTTGGATTCTGTGAATTGGGTCGGGGAGCTTAGCGACGCAATTTTCTGCTATTTGTGATCAGAGCTTTCTGGGTTTTTCTTATTTGGTTGGGAAGTTGTAGCTTCAATAGAGTTGGAATCAAAAGAGAATCTCTATTGGTTGCAGCGTAAACGTTTTCTTGGGGGTAAATATTTCAAAGTAAACTTGGATGTTGCGATGGTAAATTTTCAAGCCATGAATAATAGAAGTTTGTTTATACTGTCTGGCTTAAATTAAGTCCACTCCTTTTTTGTTTAATCCGCTTAAATTTTCAAGCCATGAATAATAGAAGTTATGCTTTTATTAGTCAATGCGTTTTCGTAACAGTTTCTGTTCTTGAAAATTTAAAGAAGGAATCACTAGTGCCGAAACTATTGTAGCGGCACTTGATTTATTTCATATAAGCATTGGAGATATGTCTGCCATACTGGCATGGATTATTGCTGATTAGAATTTGCAACGTCACTTCTAAGCGTACTCATCTTTTAACCAAAAGCTCCCCACTCGAAGTCCTTTATTGAAGAGTTCGTATTGACTTGCTGTTTTTTATGCTGTATCACCGTAAGCAAAACCTTGCTTTTATGTTCTGGATCTTGTTACAGAATACCATGCAACATCAAATCAGCACTCACAACATTTCAATTACATGGAGGGGGAAGAAGTTCATCCTGGAGATGAACACGGCTGCTACTCTCAAAGATTTAGCATACGAACTGCAGAAATTAACTGATGTTAAAGCGGATACGATGCGTCTCATTGTACCACAGGGTTCTGATAAAAGTTCAAAATTGCTATCTCCTTTCTCTGAAGAACATTCTGGTCTAAGTTTGCAAGAAACATTCTTTTTCCAGGTGACAGTGTTTACTTTTGTGTTCTATCCTGTCTTTAATAGAATAATATTACAAAGAATTGTCTGGATTGGTATTGAATTGCTCTAAGTTTCCACATCAAAGATGCATCCTCTGGCTGTTACTGTTGTTGTAGATTAAACAATCTATGCGCACTTTACAGAAGAGCATTTTCCTATTACTAACGTTTTTATTTAGTTTAATGTTTTCATCAAATTTCCTATTAATGGTTTCATCAAATTTTCCTATTACTCACGTTTTTATTTCAAGTTACCATTGGTACAGCTGACTGCTGAGGGGTAATCCGAAGGACCCATTTGCTTACTATTAGATCGGTTCGTTTGGGTTGGTCTGCTTGCATCTCTGGTTATTGTTTAGACTAACTAACTTTCACTATTCTTTGTTTGCCACGGAAAAGGAAAATTGTCTTCATATTAGTGGAAGAGGGATTCTAAATAATCCAGCAGTTTTTCCAATTCGAGTTATGACTGGTATTTATGTTTACTAGTGATGATCACTTAGCTTGCTATCTTTGTTGAGCACTATTCTTGAACCTTAGATTGAATATTGTAATTGAAGTTTATGTGACTGTATGTATGTATATTATCAGGTGTTTGATTCTATGAAGTCGAGTTCTGGAACTGAAACTTCATACGGATTTGCACTTTCAAAAAAGAAGCATAAAGCATAAAAGCTTTTTAGATTTTCTATGGAGACTGACTCCGCATTTTCATTCAGGCGAAGTCTGTGAGGATGATGGGAGTGCCCAAAGATGAGGTGGATGAAATACTACAAAATGCGAAAGCAAACCTGCGGATAGCTGGGTTTGAGGAAGAGGAAAACAGACTGAGGCAGAGAATGTCAAATAGGCTCCATAGCTCATTAAAACTTCCTCAAGGACAGTACATCTTTTGTGAATTTCGAACACTTCATCTTCCCGGAGTAGAGGTAGTGTAAACTCGAGTTTACTGTTTTCATTTTTTCCACCCATGCATCACTTTGTGCTCTTGTGTGACGATTGAGTTGAGAGTATGCAATTATGCGGTTTAGTTTTTGTTAAGTGCAAAGACAGAAAAGTTAAACAAAATAAGGAATCCACTCTTACTGTTCATTGGTTTAAGGTAGCTTGTGGTTATGACTCCACTTTCTTACTGGAATCTAAACTTGGCCTGCTGAAATAAGAAATTGACTGACAGACAATATGGTGAACTCAGCAGAATGATTGGACATATTGTCATGATAAGCCTGACATGGTAGCTTGGATTAATACAGATATTGTATATGACGAGGAATTCCTTTCTGGGGAAACCCTGGGTCTCTATGTGCCCCAAGATGATTCATTTAGATATTAATGGAGCTTCTGAATCAATGCACGTGTCAGAGATGGAAAACACAGGCGGTGCAATGAGATTGAAGCCGTAAACTAGTGATAAATGTAGGCCTTGTTCAAGAAGTGATCGATTGTCTCTAATAACTTTATGGTAAAGACAACATTTTTGTGGATGGAAATCCAGTTATGGAGGGGCTTGTTTTCTGGCACTTTCGTTCTTCCCTTTGTAAGATTGCACCTACCTATTGGCTACTCAATGGGAGAAGCATTACGCCTTCCTAGGTTCATTCATATCATTTCCAATTTACGTGTTAGCCAGGTCTTCAGGAGAGATATGGTCATCTTATGATTCATATTGTTTGGTATGGGGAGGTATTTAGCATGTCTGTGAAGATGACTTGGGCTTATCTGAACACCCCAGATTAGGAGTACTAACCTTGAATAAGAGCTTGAGGAGAACCAAACAAAGGCAGACGCGAAAAATGAGGAAGGTATCTCATCAAAAATGTAATGTACCCTCCTGTGAAGATGAAAGTGAATCTAATCTGTAGAATGCTGGTGCCATAGGACATAGTTGGAGAATGATTGCATATACAAAAGGACTTGTTTTGACATTCTGTCCTCGTGCTTATCGACCACTTTTTGAAGGATTAGTGTTTTGCAGAGGGAAGCAATTGGGAAATTGGTTGAGTATCAGTGAAAATCATAGTCTTTCTCGCTTCTTTAGTCCTATTTTTCTTTATCTTTGCAAGGTTTCCATCATTCTTGCTTTTTTTCCATCCAACACAAGTACCAAGATTTCAAAATGGTTAAATGAATTGAAAATTTTGGTTGGTAACCTGGACCCAGTGCATCCCTCCCAGAACCTCTCCACAAACCAATTTGCCTGTGCAAACAGATATTTGACCTAGTTTTACTTGCGTACAGTTGGATCCTCCAGCTTCAGAGGCACTGAGGAGAATGCATATGCTTGCTGCGGATCCAGGAATTGTTGCAATCATGAATAAGGTGCTCTTGGATGCAGGTTTTTTTTGTCAAATTGTTCAACTTTGTTGTGCTTGCTGTCAGTTCTGATAAAGCTTTGTTTGCATGTGCTTCTTAACAGCATCGTTGGCGGGTAGGAATCATGACAGAGATGGCACCAGTGGGTTATGTTGGTGTGAGTCCCAAATGCATTCTTGGTTTCAACAAGGTGAGGGTGATTCTAGAAGTAGCTATATCTTACCAGTGTAGTTCTTTTGGGCTCGTTTATGACTTCTGCTTGGTGGTACAGAATCAGGGAGAGGAGATATCCTTGCGCCTTCGAACTGATGACCTCAAGGGTTTCAGGAAGTATGAAAGATTAAAGAAAACTTTGTTGCATGAACTTGTAAGATTATCTTTAAAGAAATTCTTCCATGCCACTCTTGTTTTTATATGTATATCTTCCCAATTTTTTTATTTTTGTACATGATATCGATGTCCATATAGAAGATTAACATTTAAGCATTTTTTTCACTCTGTTGTTTCATTTAGGCACACATGGTGTACTCTGAGCATGATGCGGACTTCTTTGCTTTAGATAAACAGGTATAAATGAGTGTCCAGCTCTTTAACATACTTGTTCTCTGTGCACCTCGAGGTACATTACTGCTTCTTATGTGACATGACCTTACGCAAGTTAAAATCTTTTCTGAACAGCTTAACCAAGAAGCTGCTGCTTTAGATTGGACAAGATCAAAGGGCCACAGTTTAACTGGGGTCGGTCATTCAGCATACTATGAGGAGTTTTGGGATCATGATCACGCCACGTCTTCTCAAAAACTTGGTGGAAAGAAGCATGATCAGCTGGCTAGTGCACGTGCTACTTCAGTGGCTGCTGCCTATCAGCGGTTAGCAAATGTATCCTCAGTCGTTGAGGATCATGACAGTGAGGATTTTGGAGTTGGTGCTCATCAGGAACCCGAATCCATGGATGTGGTAGAAATAGAAAAACTGAATGTTGAGAATTCTGACTATGCTCCGTTGGAAGATGATGATGAACCTAATCCTGATGACTGCTCAAACGGTCCGTATAAGCTTGAGCCTGATCCTGATGATATTGAGGGTGGTGATGCCATGAAATCTGAACCTTATTCAGAATCTACTGAAGGCATAATCATTTCAGAACCAGATCCTGATGATTCTGAGATGACACAATTTTTGCCTCCAGTAATTGAGAGGGAGATAGCTAGAAGTAAGCCACATGCAGATGGTCCGTAGAAACATAGCTAGACCTGATCAAGGTGGTGTTGTAGCAAGTCATATCACAGAAACCCAAATCCACTTGAGTAGAGATGATAAAAATCCTGACGGAGATGATTCTCAGGCAAAGGGAGTCACGCCCATAAATCCGAGTACACAAACTGATGAGCCTTATTCAGATGACCAGGAGATACAGAGAATCCAAGACCCTGTTACCATTATATGTACACGGCTGCAGAAGGCCATTGTGATGCTGCAATCTGAAGTTAGTCCCACGGAGATTGCTGGAGTCCTCCAGACCCTATTTAGGATCATTAGGTATTGCTAGCTATCTTCTTTTGTTTTTTTTTCCACCTTCTGTCATATGTATTTGTTAATTCCTTGCACGTCCTGAAATCTCGCAAATTTTCGTTCAGGAATCTGATTGAACACCCCTCTGAGATCAAGTTCAAAAGAATCCGTAAGGTAAGTCATATTAGTCTTTCTTTACTCTGTAGATGGGATACCTTTGAAATTCACTCGGCAACTTCATTGACGTTCTACTCATGGATGTACACTGCAGGATAATCCACTAATCAGAAGGAATGTAGCGAACTACAAAGGTTTGCTACTTTTTTCATCTTTTGCTTTGAATTCATCTATTGAATGATATGGTATTTCTATTACCCGTTAAAGCTAGCCATTTGTTTTGACTAAGTTTTGGCTAATAGAGGCATATCTTTCATACAAGTAAACTGTATTTCTGCAAAGCCAAATGGTGATTTGAAGTACTCTTTCTTGGCATATTTATGGTTCTTTTTCCCACTGCTTGTGGTCACAGCTGCTATGGAAATTCTTACCTTGATTGGTTTCATTGAAGATGTCGTGTTGGATGAGATTGGAAGGGCAGAAACTTATTTGGTGTTGAAGCGAAATGATCCAGGCTTGTTGTGGCTTGCGAAATCATCCCTCGAAACATGCATTGCTTACTAAGGTTGTTGGTATTCATGGGTGAGAAGAAAGCAGGTAGTAAAATTATTGTCGAGGAAATATGGGATAAATAAAAGAGAAGGTTAGCGTGGTACATTGTGGATTATTGTATATACAGTGTCATGAAAGATTTTATAGAGTTGTACAACTGTTACAACTATGATAAACATGTAGCTAAAGAAGGCTTCTTATTACAGTAACTTGCATGATGGGAACTGTCTGTCGATCTTAGTCACATGATGCATGAGCGTTGGCAAAAGCGCTCGAGTGCTTGAGCTTCTTTCGAAAGCATCTTAAATAATTAGTCGTTCATGATGACATAAAATGGCGGTGTCTAAAATAACCGAATAATTAGTCCAAGAAGGACATCTTGGACTTTAACATTCTACTATTCGTTCATGATGACAAATTTCTGGATGTTCGGATTTTTTTTACTTCAACTTAGGATGAAGTTCACCTTTTTGGAGAGTGGATTGGTTCATCTACGTTTCTAATAGGTAACTTTGCCACTTTTGCTGAGGCTTGGTTTGGGTTTCATTTCAATGATTGAAATGGAAAAAATTTTAGAATTTTGAAAGTGATTGAAACTATTTATTTTTAGATAAAATTTGTAAAAATTTGTTACATAAGATTTAATTTTTGAATGTAAAATCAGATCAAGCAGGACTGGATTTTTTTATCAAGTATTTACTGATATCCAGCTGAGGTAAAATTTTGAATGATTTTCTAACTAGTTAACTCATACTAAATGAAAGTGTATCAAAGTAATATTTAAAATGGGTGTCACCAAAGGTGAAGAAAGTTACCGGAACAAATTAATACTTCTGCTAGAAAAAGAAACCAACTTCCTCTTTTTGGGATCTTCCATCAGAATTTATCCACAAACAATCAATTACTAGAAGGGAGTACTTCTCGGTCCTTTGTTCTTAGTCTGGGCGGCATCCAGGGCTGTTTTTCTTGTCGCCTCTTTTGGGACTCGATCAGGCTCGAGGTCTACTGGGGGCAGAAATCCTAGCTGCTAGCCTCAGCATCTGTACATCTTTAGCCTTCCTCGACATTAGGTCAATTTCTTCAAACAACCTTCTTAGTTTGGGTCACTGACCAGACAGAAGAGGGGTTGTAACTTCACAACTCGGTAGCTGAAGATATTGGGATGACGATTTTGGGGGTCGGTTGATCCCTTGGTTCTCAAATGATGACGAGCGGAGGACTGATGTGGGATCTTGCTACCGGAATGGTTAGAGTGGGAGCTCGGCATTCTACAAGTTGGTGCTATGGATGGTTTGAATCTTCTCAGCCACTGGTACTGGCACTGATGTTGGACTCTGCTTGGGCTCTAGGGGTGGATTTGTAGGTCTGAACGTACCCTAATAGCCGAGGGCAGCACGTTTCTCTCATCGATATTTGCAATACCCTATCAATCTGTGCTTGCACACCCTTCTTCTTCAAGCGGTCCACTACTCGGGCTCCTGCAATAGACAGATCATTAGAATCTATTTGTCTGTTCTATTGCCCTCGGTACAGGGTACAACCTTAGCTCGCTGAGGAAAAATTCAAATTTTCCCCTCACAGTGACGAACTCATTCCATACTTGTCCGAGTCCGACAGCTTTTTAATCAGTTTCTTCTTTTTGGTTCAGCAAGAGAGGCACCTCCTATGAGAAGCTTAGTTCATGCCTACGTAGTAAACGCCGAAAGGTCTTCTACCTTAAAATGGACGCCAAACTTTTCCTTCAATTTGACGATGCCAATCACCACTCGTTAAAAGTTAATGGTGAGCTGAGATGTGATTAGGTAGAGCGTCAATAGTACTTACCTAAGGAAAGGAAAAAGAGGGAACTGACCCCTCGTTCCCCCCTTCTATGATGGCCATTGGTGGCATGATAATTTGCCACTCGTCAGCACGGGGCTCCTCGCCTAGTCGGATCAAGTTTACATATACATTGTTCGATATGTTGTAAGTCACATGGAGCTCGACCATGCTCCTGGCATCAAATAAGAACTTGGTGTAGTGCGTCTCCTTGGCACTTAACACCTCATAAGGAAGATCTGATTCTGACCCGTCGGTGCCGGAGCTCAACACTTGTGCGGAGTCAACCTTGGGCTTGAACATCCTATCAAACAATACTCGGGTGATGTGAGAAACAAAAAGAAAAACTAGTCATGGAAAGTTCAGTCTACATCTAACAGAGCCTGGCCATAAGGCGAGACCCTCAGCTGGTTATTGGGGCTGATTTGACAACCCCACATCCATCAGCTTCAAGGTTCTTTCTAGAAACCCAA
>JABCMJ010039668.1:0-14319 GCA_014822125.1 Arbutus unedo | reverse complement strand
TCCATCCAATAAAACAGAAGAATTATAAATTTCCAACTTCATTCTCGATTCTACGAGAATTTTTATGAAAGCCTTTCATTTGCTGCTTGTATTTATTTTTCTGATCTTTATTAGTTTTCTGATTCAGTAGTAGTTAGTGTTGGTGGGCCTATTATCAGAGCAGCCTTGGCTATTGCCAAGGCCATGATTTGTGAACCAGATGAATTTGCCATTTTAAATTCACTCTGTAATCTTGACTTGGGGACACTCTTTTCAATGTAAGCATCATTGTTTAGCTTGGGTCCTGGGTATTTGTAGGCTTGGTCTCTATGATTCACCAGTTTCAGACCAAGAGAAACACTTATTGAGTCTGCTAATGAGAGCGTACAAGAAGTTTACATTATAATTTGCACTGCTACAATATGTGATTATGTATTCCAGTCGAAAGTACAAGATCAAAAATCTCGCAGTATACAATTGTATATGCAACACACTTGACAGGATTAATTACCCAAACTCATTAAATTGCCTAAAGAAAGTAGAGTACTCAACCATTTGAACATTTAGATATTTATGTGAAGTTATTGCAAACTAACGACACTAAAAAAGGGCGAGGGCTTAGATTTAAGAGAAATACAAGGCCTGGCGGTACTGCTGCTTTAGTTGATGGGAGTGGGTGCTGCGCTTGAAGCAACCAATTGGTTTTTTTATTTCAATAGCAGATCTGGAATTTAGGTTCAATTCAACGGAGACTGCTGATTAGTTTGCAGTTGGGAGTGAGGCAGACATTGGAAAATGATGGATTACATTAGTTCATTGCAATTGAAGGCACTAAAAAGAAAACCATTCATAACGACCCACAATGGAAACTATCTAACACTCATTCGAGTATTTGACTAGAAAAAAGGTAGAAGAGAAAAATATTTGGGATAATTATCTAAATATCTATGCAAGAAAGATATTCATCACTCATTAAACCATCATCTTGTTGGAGTCTAGTGGTTAATTCTCCTCACCATTTTGACGATCAACATATTCAGGAAGTTCACTAAGTTTCTCAAGACCAATTGGCTCTAGCCTCCAAAACATGTGCTTCTAGCGCGTGGAACTTCACCCATCATCATAGTGCAAATTCTCCCCATGGGATGGAGAGGTACAAGGCTGGGTAGAATTCAGATACAGTACTTTTGTAGCACTAACCATACTCCTCCAACTGCAAACAGTGAGATTATTTAATGCAGGGTTTACTAAAACAGTGAAACGATATGGTAGGAAAAAATATAAGTCTTCACAACTTTCGAGGATTGATGCTTTTTGCCATGGTCAGTGCAGTATTTGTGAATCTGTTTTCATGCCATAAAGCTGCCCTTGTTTCGGTAAATCTTTTTTTCCTCCACAACACCAAGTTTGTAAGCCTGTAGCTTATACCCATCTCATTTCACGATCGTCTCTGAAGTTATCGCTACACGTGTCACCAGCAAACCAAGAACTCGAACTCGAACTAAAGGTTACTGAGTGTAATACCCATTTCCCTTGGTTCCAAAACTCAGCATTTTGAATTATGTTGGAGACATGTTTTGCCATTTGTTTGAGCTTCAACTTCCAAAAATGACTGGAGCTATGTGGATCTAGTTGCACATCAATGCTTCGATTGCTTGTTCTTTGTGTATGCTTGTACATGTAACTCACAAACAACTTTGCATCATCAATAATTTCCTATGCCTGTTGAACTATACAGAGTAGATCCTTCAACAGTAATTACTTTCCATGGGCATTTGACGCTATTTTGCAACAGGCATCCCCTGCCAACTCCAAGTTTGATGGATTATCATATAGTTGTTCAACATGATTAGCTCCAAAGTCTTTATTGCTGGAGACACAATGTCTCTAAGATAACAACGTGTTTCAAGATAAAGACCCATTTTCTTCTCCCTAGAAGTTTCAAATGCATTTATAAACACTGCTCCTTTAGGAATATATCGAATAATATTGGTGAAATCACGCTGCTTCATATCAGTCCAGTTATCAGCCATAAGCGTGCAAACCTGTCTTGGCCCAAAACATCTCAATATTTGCAATATATGTCTCGACCTTCATTTTAGAACTGGGACTAGTTCTGCATGTAAAGTGGAATAACTTCATAACTTTAAGATGGCCCAAATTCTGCTGCACCCTTGACAAAAGCAATGAAAGATGGGGTTTGAACAACCTGCATGAGATATTGTTCAGAATTACAGTCTTATCTGCCGATCTCTTGTCCATCTTCTTAAATGTTAGTGGCCTGTTACACGAACGAGAGATGTCCTGCCCTAGAAGTTTGAGATATTTCATTGTATAGTTTGTGTAGTTTACCACCTTTTAGGATGAGAGGTACAAAGAAGAGAAGGTACGAGCTAAGCACATTCTGAGATTATAAAATTGGATAACTAAAAGAATGAGGATCCACTTGGTGGGTGGTTTGTGACTGTTTTTTATAATTAAATAACTATCCTCATATAATCTGAAGAAAAACAATGTTCCCTAGAAATCTCAATGACCTTTTTTGGATGCGGTTGAGAATGAAGATATAGGACATAAGGTAAACAGGTTTCACCAAATTACCACATGGGCTGTTGCCTTGATATTATCTGAATAGATTTCTCGGTTAATTATGTCCAGAATAAATATTCATACTTAGAGTATGAATACATCACTTTGTTAATTTGTATCTAGCTCATGAATTAAGTTTCATTTAGTTTGTTGTACCATAGCTCGTATCGATTCTGCGACATAAGGAGTTTCTTCTATTTTTCTGAGTTTCTTTTTGTTGTTCATACTCTAGTGTAGGATATTTTTTTTTGCTTGGCTTCACCTTAACATTTGTTTTCACCTGTCTTTGATTTGCGACGTAGGTCTAACTGGTTCAGTCATTTTGAGGAGCGGGCATTTGTCTGATCTAATTTCGCAGCTTCAGGAATTAATAAAGGGTGTAAATGAAGCTGAGATCTCACCTGACAAGTATGATAGCGCACTTCTTGCAACTCAGGTACTAAAAATGTTTAGGTGTCGTTTTCCTTAGTAATTGTTTCTTGGGGCTTGTGGGTGGTTGCTAGCATGTGTGTTTACCCTGCAGAGGTGGGTCCAAGGTGACCTTGCCTTGAAGGGTTTCCTCGTTACTGGAAGGAAAAACTCTTGAAGAAGGAGCCAGACATCAAAAAAAATTATCTTTCTTTCCTTCCTTCCCAAACAAGAAGTTGCATAAATTTTAATTTACAGAATCATAAATTGTAGTATAGTGTGTTCCCTGTAGATGTACCCTTTCATTTTAGAAATTAGTAAAAATATGTAATGATTTACATGTTCTCAGCTTTTAAAGTTTTATGTATTAACTGGAAAGATTACTAGTTGCCAAATATGGGAAATCTGTTCATGAACTGAAATACATTTCATTGGGGATCAGGAGCAGACATTTGTTTAAATTGAGAAAATAAGTCATATTCGTGGGATGTTGTAGGCTTTCTCAAAGTTTTTGAACTTAGGAATTCCAGGAAGTGTTTTTCATCTTTTCATAATGATGTTGCAAAAATTCATTTAGAGGTTTGGGTCATTATTCATCAAGTTAGTGAATGCCACAGTGATTCTGTTATAAAACGTTACTTTCTTTTCTGTTCAGATTCGACTATTGGCACAAGAAATCAGGGAATTAACAACATCCCGTCCTATAACCATTTATAATGGCAACTCTACTTCCAGTGGTACGTAATTTATAATCTATTGTGTTCTATATGTAAATTTATCTCTTGAAATATTCCCACCTTTGTCTCTACAACTACTTGGGATTACAGCTTGTTGATTATTGGGATGTTTTGAGAAGTCTCCCTTTGAGGAGATGGTGGTTGATGGAATTTTCCAATTGGAGTGCCTTAGATGGTGTTTCCTTTCTCTCTTTCTTGTTCTTGTTCTTTTCCTTATTTCGGAATACCTCAATGGGAAAATCACTTTCTTTTTTCCTTTCATGGAGATATACTAAAGATATTGATTCATTAAGATCACATTCCTTGCCATGTTATACCATCACTTGGTTTTGAGACCAGGATTTAACATTTTTGCTTGAAGTATGATACAAGAAATTGTGTAATAATTATCTGGATGGACAGTTTTTGTTCAGAGTTTGGGTATGATTTTTAATTCCCCATATTCCCTTCCTGTGAAATTTGGGACCCAGTACTGGGGACTGTGGCCTATCTTCTGAACAAATTTCAAAATGCTTGAGCAGACCAACTCTTCCTGAGATTGATCTTGTGAAGAAACACATGCATTAAGCTGGATAATTTCTCAAATGGGTGATCCCTTGGAAAGAATGATTATCCATTCGAACCTTTAGGAAAGAGAGAGTTTCCCTTCCATGGTGCTAGGTCTATAGGAATCACAACTTTAACTACATCGCGACTTCAAAAATTTATGGCTGTGTTCCATGGTGTTAGGAGTCTAGGATTGAACCAACTTTAGCAATAACTTGATTCCAAATATATAAAGGTTGTATTCCCGACCAAACCTTCAAATATACTAGACCCACTTTGATCTCAAATACTTGCTGCTGGAAAAGAGGAGTTTTGATCATTATGGACTGATGCACATGATGATGGAGATCTATCCTGAGACAACTGGGAAGCCTTTTAGTAATTAAGCTTTTAAGCCTACATGAGGGTTTGTCTTAAAGAGGTTTTATAGAATCTTTTTGAGCTTCGAGGAATCTTTTAGTTGCTCTACTGATCGGAACTTCAAAAATTACAGACGCGTTAAGATATCAAGACTTTCCGTACCCTCGTTTTTCTTTGTTTAGTGCATATGCCCAGGATGCATATTCCACCATATCATAGATCTCTTAAAATCAAGGTTGACCGCCCCCACGCAAGCTTCGGCTTAAAGCTCAAATTCTCTGATGTTTTTGTCTATGCATGCAGGGAGTTCTGCTTCTTACTTGCTGCCAGCTGCAGCGCTTGGAGCAATGGGATATTGTTACATGTGGTGGAAGGCAAGATGTTATTGTTGACGTTAGAAGCCTTTCAATGTTTTTTTTTGTGAAAGTTCTATTCAGTTTGATGTTTGTTTATCATTGCTATGTCTATTGAATTTCTCTCTTTTTCAAAACAGGGCTGGTCATTGTCTGATGTTATGTTTGTAACAAAACATAATATGGCTAATGCTGTTGCAACTGTGTCCAAACAGTTAGAGCATGTAACTGAAGCATTGTCTGTAAGTAGGTGAATTATTGGGCAAATGTGTAATTGGGATTTTTTTTGGTGTTAGTTCATTAATTATGGTGGTTGGCTGTTTGCTGTGCTCCTGGTTTTTGCTTTGATACTTGTTGTGCAGGCAACTAAGAGGCATTTAACAAAGAAGCTGGAGAACTTGGATTGGAAGCTGGATGAGCAGAAGGAAATATCTACGCTCATTGCAAATGATGTAGGTGACATTTTTTTGGTTGAGACCTAGATGCAGGGTGTTTTGCAGTTAACTTTCATGGACATCCTATCGACACAAGCTATAGGGTTCTTATTGTCGGTGAAGCATAGTTTTGTTCTACTTTCCCTTTGTTGATGCTTTAAGATTATATAGAGAATCAACTCGTCTTTCATTGCAGTTAGAACATCATTTGGTTAAGGTCCTATACAGATTATTAGGCTTGGATTAGGATTCGAGACAGAAGATTCTGAACTTCCCAAACACATGAAAGGTTGATGAAGAAATCTCCTAGATGACCTTTTGAAAAAAAAAGATGAAAATTTGGTTCTTTATTTTAACATTGAAGAAGAAAAGACTACTTGTATGTGGTGGATAGGACCACCATTAACTAATATAGTAAAAGAGAGTCGGGTTGTCAAGAAAGGGGATTTTCTGGAATGTGAATATAGGTGAATTGTTAATAGCTAAAGTTGTAACCAGGTTGAAGCTAGAAACATATGCCATGTCCTGGTCTTACTTTTATTTGTTTCACTAACATCGCAAGTTGTACTATGGACAATGCATCTTAGCTGTAACCAATTATGGATATAAGTTTGGAATTTGCTTGTTTGCAGGTAAGCGAGGTGAAGTCAAATCTTAATCAAATTGGGTATGATATTGATATAATCAATCAGATGGTGTCTGGGTTGGTGAGTAATTAAGTTTTTTGTTTTTTAATATTGCACCTGAACTGCTAGAATTTGAATCTAGTGGTGGGATGACTACTCGACCGATATAGTAATTGTTGATCAACTCCACAGGAAGGCAAGATTGATCTTCTTGAAAGCAAGCAGGTTTTTTGTTTACTCTTCATCTGATTCCATAAGAACCATCCTAATCTTTCTGTCTATTTGACTAATCTTTGGTTGCTTCCTTATTTTCTACTCCACACAGGATATGACTAATTCAGGTCTGTGGTACCTTTGCCAATTCGCTGGAGATGTCAAAGATGGGCTAAATACTAAACTTTTTCAGGTCCGGCATTCTGCTACATGTGTGCACCTTTTATGCCTTACGACCTTTATGTTTGCACTTTGGACACTGTGATGGGTGAAAGAATAGCCTAATGTGATATTGCTCATGTCAAGACACAGTATTTCGGCCTACATGACCGGAAAGGCATGGATATATGAAAATGAAGTTTGGACATAGAATATCTATAAAGTATAAGACTACTCTTTGATTATAAGGTCTTATTATTTTGCTAACTCAAAGTTCATTTTGCAGGCTGAAGTATCCGTAATAATAATGTGGCCAATGAGCTACCAAAAGTGAACCCTTGGTTTATATTTTACAAAATGGAATTCCAAAACAAAATCTGATATTAGGAACTAAGGAGATCTCTTAATCTTGTGAGGTATTGAGCTGATGTCTGGAGATTGATTTGAATGCGGTTCCTACACTTACGTATTAGATTATGTTGTTAGATCCACTTCCGTAATTGTTGGCTCGAGAGTGACGTATATGACAGATAGCAAGCATCTTTAATAGCAATGTTTATATTGGAGGAGAAAAAAGACCCTACCCGCAGGTTCCGGTTTGGGTCCAACCCGTCTTCAAAATAATCCAGCTGTGCGTGAAAATAACTAGTAATCTCCTTTTTGCTTCCTCCACTTCTGGGGGATGAACATTTTGGTTGCCAGTTTCTATGAATCTGCATCAAGTTACTAGATAATCTATTATCTTTCCTGTAATTGGACAGGATGTTGGGGCCAAGTTAACAGACTCTTCAACATTGAAATACGAAGAGAAATCATTAAAGGTACGTTAAGTGCCTTAAAATACATTTTCTTGGCTAATTTGCGCGCCTTTCACAGCTAACCCTATCCACCTATGATTTCAGGGGCTTCAGTTCCTTGCCGAATCCAATGAGGCCAATGCAATAGAGAAATCAATGATGAACTCGCCAAAAATCGATGTTAATGACAATCCCGCCAAAAGTGTCTCAAGTATCAAAACAAGAATCCACAGGTCTTATCCAGTTGGAATTTCTTGGACCGGGGATATCTTAGGCCCGGGCTTGTAATTTTTTAGCACAGATTAGATTGTATATGATATGATCATTCATTCTTGGATTAGCCTTCATTTGTTTCATGTTGCTTTCTCAAACAATAAGGCATTGCGAAATTGTCTTACTAATAGTAAGAAAGAGTATGCCGTCGCTGATTAGTCCTGCCTGCTTTTTAAGGCAGTCTCGGATTGTCAATTAAGATTTGTGATTTTGTTGTTGTATCTACAGTTTACAAGTACCAAATAATGTCCCATCTCCTTGATTTTGATGGATTAATGCAAGTGCTTTGGCGGATTGAGTTTGTTTAATTGGTGAATTCTTTAAATGGCACCTGTCTTTTTTTTTGGCCTGGGCACATCTGTCTTTGAATCTGATTGAATTGTTCACAGATCCACTATGAATGTTGTTATTATAGAGTAACTGCAAGAGATCGGATGGAAGTGCAGAAAGTTGCTACAGCTTTAGGGTTGTAATGATTGTTTCGTGATTCCATGATGAAATGGTTTAGAAGTTTAATTGGCTCTATTGCTTGAGAGTTAGGGTGTGTTGGGTCATGGATTTGTGAAGGAATTTGTGGAGGGAGAGAAAAAGATGACGATGTTAAGAAGCTAAGTTTATTAATTCAGTCTTACTTTCCACGAATTCATGAACCGAACACGCCATTAGGATGCGTTTGGATTATAAATTTTGTGAAGGAATTTATAAAAGGAAATAATGGAAAGATAAGAAGCTAAGTAGTTCATTTATTTAGCTTTTCAATAGGTGTATCCTCAATGGTTTTTTTTCTTTTCACCTATATCTCAACAATCTTTTAACGTGCATACGACCTAGGAAGAGCATGTATTTATGTGTTTTATCAAATGGGGATATCGAAGGAATTTGTACTGGCAGAATGAATCTGGTCTATAGTTTTCATTTTATGGTTAAAAAAACATGGTATAGTATATAGTATTGCACGGATTAATTGTATTTTCAGGAATGAAAGTTGATCTACTTATGATTCTAGACTTTTAATCACTGAGAAAATGACTTTGTCATAACATGTACAAAGAGAATTAACAATATTTAGAAGCCACCAGAAACACATTCCAATAGAAATTGAAGAAAACTAATGGTCTCTTTGAAGATTGATCTCCCCAGTTAGGGGATGCTGCGTCTGCTGGTCTTGATATCAGGTAATATCTGAGTTGCAACATCTTTGCATTTGATTTCTCTCTTACTTGCTTCCTGCTTTTGCTTTTTTATCCTTTTCTTCCTCCCTTGGACAATCTTTCTTGCTTGCCTGCACCTAGTTGGAGATGAAGAGCAAGTGGAACTGTGTAAAGAGACTGAAATCTATAACAACAGATGCAGCCAAGTTGTTTCTCAATTGTTTGCCAAATATTTTGCTAGTTTAGTAGTTGACAATGTAGTTTTAATGAAATTTGTAAACTGTATCCACACTATATCGTGTCATAAGCCTGATAAAAGTTTGATGAACCATAGTCACGGGAACTGCTATAAACATCGGAGACCGTGCTAATTTTAAAAAAATTCCCATATCTTGTAAACGAAACCAAACATAAATTCGTTACGTAGTACTAAAAGTGTTGGTTATTTTTTGCTTTGGAAACTTTCTTTTGTCATTTGCCGTTATATGTTTGAGTGCTCCTATCCCAGTTGGAATCACGGTTCTATCTGATAGTGGATCTTAATTTAGTCCAATAAAACCTACTCTTCTGGCAATTGTTGTTGTAGTGGCTAGCTAGTGAGGAGGCCTTACCTTAGAATTCTCTCTTGGACAATTATTGTAGCTTGGCACAGTTTTCCTTCTTGATATGCTTTTTGCAGCCTTAAGCCTGTTCTTTGTTGGTTTAAGGTCATCTTCCTCTTTTGCTTCGTATATTGATGAAAATTTCTCCATTTGAACAGAAACCTCATTAGATCCACAGCTCTCCTTTTCTTCCCCTCCCATATCAAAAACTCTCCTACTAACCACTGATCTTCGGTCTGTGTCAACCGGCTCAAACTGATTCATTGAAAAGCTTTCGAAAGATGAAGTTTCTGGAATCCTGGTTGCCATCCACCTCTCGAGCCAGCTCCAACCCATGTTGGTTTCGGTTCCATCGTATCTATTCTGTTTCTTCTTGGAACATATTCTTAGCTGCAAAGAGATATGGTAAGAAGAATTACTTGGGAGGTTTTTCTCCTTTCTTCCCTTTTCTCAATTTGGAAAAGAAGTTTCTGGTGTACCTGCTGTGAAAAGGCATAAGCTAATGCTCTCTCGCGCCTGGTTGTCGCCTCCAATCTGTTCTGCATCCTCATTTTTGATATGTTGCTCTTTTTTGGGGTTCAAAGAAAATGAAATTACAAGTTTGTCTTACTTTTAGCTTCAAAGCTGTAGTCCTGGCTTTCTGCTGTAACTGGTGGTGGAAAGCCATGCTTTCCTCCTGAGTTGAGAAAACTTCTGTAGAATTTCCAGTTTGGACTTCAATTGAAGTCCCCAGAGACTCCCTACTTGGACTTCCTCCAACAATCTCCTGCTGCTTGGATGACTCGATTCCCCGAATTCCATGCCTAGCCTGAAATAAATTCACCATTGATCACATGGGGTATGAACTTATATATAAGAAATCTGAATCTTGAATCCAAACAGCAGACGACGCATTCAAACATGATCAGAGTATCATATGAGGGAATTGACCAGATACACTGTAAAAGCATCTTGAATCCAAACATCAGGTAATGCATTGAAAGATGATCATAGTAATATAGGAGGGAATTGACCTGATAGGCTCTAAATGCTGCTTGGATGACAATTGCTGCATCTTCTTGTCGAAACCGTTTGGCAATAGAGTTTTGATTTTCCTCCGGTAAGTTTTCCACTTTGCTTTGGTTTTCTTCTCCTTTGTCATTGAATTCCTTCGGGAGGGGTTGTGTTACAGTCGCCTCGGATTCCTCTCCTTTTGCTGGTGAAATAGTCCCTTCAGAGCTTTCTTGGATTGTTTTTGTGAAAGTCACTTCAGAGCTATTCACAGAAGCTGAATCCTCCTCTGCCATAACTGAATTATATTCATCCCCACACAAGTATGACCTAACTGAGCTCTTCCACCTTCTCTTCTCCACTGCACTGTTCCTCACCTATTTGGGTTAGCATACACACACACACACACACACACACAAAACGTCACGCTTCTGAAATTTAGACTGCATTTGTATCATGAATTTCTCGATATTTTACCATACAAAAGGAAAATGACAGAAAACCAAAGAAACAAATTTAGCTTCTTCACTTCATTACCGTCATATATGATTCCTTAATTTATTTATTTTTTTTATCTCTCTACACGTCCATGATCAGAGGAGATGTTCAAACTGAAATATAAGAGTCTAAACTAATGGAGGGAAGTGGCAATAGACTCACATTGCTGTCATAAGTTCCAACCGACCGGCTTTTGGAGAAGACACTTCTCACTAGCCCCCCAGTGATACCCATCTCAATCCAGCAACTTTGGAACAGAATTCCCAAAATGGGTTAGCCTCCAACCACTCCAAAAGCCCTTATAAATAGCTGAAGCTTCCTTTACAACAGAAAAAGATAAACAAATGATCTAAAATAGGGTAAATAATTGCTGTTTAATAAGAATAACCCACATGTTAGATGGAATTAGGTGAGGAGGACTGAAGGATTGCAGAACTTTAGAGCTGGAATTGGACACTTTTTATCATAAAGTGGGGATTATATCAAAGGGATGGAGTTGAGAAATGCTTTTTTTTTGTGTTACTTTTTGCACATGTCTTGCAGCATATTGGCCTCATAAAGTTTGCTTGCTATTTGGGCTATGCCTATTCCTTCGTTGTTTATTGCTCTTTTTTCCATCCACTAGGTGGCTTCTGGAGTTGGCCAGGACTAAGCGGCTGTTTGAAGAGCCAAATAAGCTTAGTGATTCTAGTTGACAAGACCCAAAGGTTTTACTTGGGGTTAAATCAAACAAGCTCAACTCAATTATTGAATGTACAAACAGGCTCTAGTACTGGGTTTCTATGGAAAGGAGGACAAATGCAGTATCAGATAACACTGCATAGAATGGAGTGGCTTATAACTAACTCTAGCCTAATCACAAAATTTGGTCCTGGTAAGAGGCATTTCGGGTGGTACACGATTGGAATGTGATTGGCTCATACTACTGATCCGTCATTTTCCTAGTTAATTTACGGAAGAGTTTAGGGTGTGTCAATATATAAGTCATTGCCCTGGAACAAAATCTTGAAGAAAATCCACATTTCTTCAATTCTTTTGCAAAATATAGAGGCAAAATGGCATGAACTGGATTCAACAATCTAGTGCAAAGATTGATAAGACTTGAGTAGAATTTCCAGCTGGGTTACACTTAGGCATACGTATATAATATATAGTTTTCATGTGCAGAAGGGTTCCATCATGTAGAGTGAAGTGGAAAGTGTTAAAAAAGTTGTAGCTCTGGATAAAAAGAGGAATGGGGAATTTATGCCTTTTAAATTTTCGTACAATTCATCATCCCAAATGGTGGTCCAGGAAATGGTCTGCTATATTGGACACCATTTTCACAAGGACACATTATTGAAGATGATGAACCTTAAAGTCAACAACACACACACTCTCTCTCCGTGTAGTGGGCCCGATCCCGTGGTCTTGGTCTACGGCATTTACAGTCCTTGGCTCAATGTGGTGTAGCAATAGGCCACACTGAGGAATTATTTAGAGCTCAATCTTTCTTCACTTGGACCAGTCTTATCGACTGAATTATGGTTTGGACCGAAGGCCTACACGGCCTGCCACTAGTTCGTCTCTAGAAGCACGATTAGTGTGTAGTGGACCAAATATATGACCGTCGGCACATATGGAGAACCTTTTTATCAAGGACGGACGTTAGGGATCTCCACCATAAGCGTAGAACTCAGTGTTTGCTAAGCAAGACATGATGCTGGACATAGGTGGTTATTCATGGAATCATAGGGGACGTACTATCAGCAGACGTGGGAGCACGACTGCTGTGGTGTCAGGATGTGGTGCACGTGGCGGTCGCATCGGATTAGACCGCTCATGATGCGGCATTTTTAGCTTTATGGTATGTGCGCCTGATGGTCCCCAAGACAAGGGCATTCCATTTTAGACGCGCACAATTGGTTAAACCCACTTTTAAAAAAAATGTCCTCCCATAACTAATTCTCTCTTTTGAACTCATAGAGAATCGACAGGGAGAAACGCCTTTCGAATTCAAGATTAAACACTCTTGCGATAGTCATTCATGCCATTACTTTCTTTCCCTATGTTGAAGAAGTAGTGATTTTCACTCTTTCTTTTAAATAAATGAAGTCCTAATTAGGATAATATTTTTAGCTAGATTTATATGAAAAAGGATAAATTACGAGAGAACGATTACGAAAAAATAAACGTGACCATCAATTTTCCAAAAATAATTAGAATTAAAAATTATCGGATAAATGAAAAATTGAACTAGATGAAGCCACATTAACAAGTACTTAAAAAAAAATTTGTAGTGTGATATTTTTAGTATTATTCTTTTCTATATAAATTTATAATGTTATTTTAGATATTTAACGTGTAATGTATGTGAAGCACTTAACAATAGTGAGTTGTCACATAATTCAACTAATTTCTCCAACAATCTTATTAAATATTATTCAAAAGTTTTAATGGAACTCAAGACCATTTTTTTCTACTCCTCCAATACAACAAAGATTTAAAACAAATTAATCCAAAATAGTCTTATTATAATGATTCAAATAATTTATTTTTTAAGTTCAAATAAATAAAATTTCAATACTAAAGTCAAATTAATCAAATGTAGAAAAGTGTTTTGTGCCTCGATATCTATTATAAATAACAATAAATTTTATTATATTAAATAAAATTTTCGTAAACAAACAGTAAAATTATTCTTAAAATGTAATCAGTTAGAAATAATATTAAAAGCCACCAACAACCGTCTGATTCCTTCATTACAAATATAATTTGTTAAAACATTTAACATATTTGATTAACTTATATATATAATATAACTAATATATACGATTATATTTTCTAAATAAATGACTCAAATGATAAAAATTAGACCCCGTCTCCCTCGCAAGAATTCGCTAGATCATTCCCCCCAACAGTGCTCTCTCGGTTCTTTCCTCTGTTAAAATACGAATTTTTCCAGTGTGATTTGAAAACCCTAATTTACAACAACACCACCACCACCATCAGCTGACCCAGACAAACCAGACCCAGATCATCCTTGGAAGAGCTGGTGATACCTATGGTTCAAGAACCAGAAAGAGCTCTGGACCATGTCTTAGGAACTACGTGAGAGTTACATGCTCCGGCGACCTTGTCTTTGGAAATCTAGCGTTGATTACAACTTGACACTAGTGCATAGTTTTCCTGTCGGCTAATTGCTTTCTCTTACAGAACCGTCTAGATATTTGAGGTGCTCCTTTCGTTAAATACTTTCTTAGATAGGGAGAAGATGAGTATCGTGCCGAAGGAGACGATTGAGGTGATAGCGCAAAGCATTGGGATTAGTAACCTGTCTCCAGATGTTGCACTTGCTCTTGCTCCTGATGTGGAATACCGTATGCGTGAAATAATGCAGGTAATTTCCAAATTTAGGGGTACTATCATGGTTTGCTCCTGATGTGGTTCATGGTACGAATTTTGCCATCAAGTGATTTTTTTTACAACTAGGCATTGAATTAAGTGCTGCAATTTGCAATGGAAAATACTCCACAAGTGATCAGTAGAAGTGGAAATGATTCTAACTAAATGAACTAGAGGGTGGATATAGCACTATGCTTTTAAATTGTTACTAAGGACCCTC
>JABCMJ010039667.1:0-30382 GCA_014822125.1 Arbutus unedo | reverse complement strand
GAATCCCCCATCGGAGGAGCAAAACAATAGACCTTGGAGTTTTCAGCCAGCAGAAGAAAACAGGGAAGCGCAAGAGAGAGAAAGGGGTGAGAGAAGAGGGGTTCGTTTGGACCTAAATGGTGAGGATAGTGAAGAGGGTGAAAAGAGCTTTGGGCACTTAAAGCTCTGTTGCAGAGGGCATTGGAGACCCCATGAAGATGCTAAACTCAAAGAACTTGTTGCCCAATTTGGTCCCCAGAACTGGAACTTGATTGCTGAGAAACTTGAAGGAAGATCAGGTAATCCTTTAAATCATCTCTTATTGGGAAAATGTTCATTGCTTGTAGAGATAAAAATGCATTTCCCATATCTTGTTTGGGTCCTAAGAAAAAACCCAGAGAAATCTGAGAAAGTTGCAACAACTTGATTTTTAGCAACATTGGAATCCCCAATGGAACATTGGGAAAACAAAGTGATGGTAAGTGGATGTTGATTTTGCATGTCTCACATTGAGAATGCTGTTACTGTGCTTAATTGTTGTGATGTCCAAATCAATTATATATCCAAACACTTGCTTAGAAATCTTTCGTCATCTTTGTTGTGGAATTAGGTAAAAGTTGCAGATTAAGATGGTTTAATCAGTTAGATCCAAGGATTAACAAGAAGGCTTTCAACGAGGAAGAAGAGGAAAGGCTGTTGGCTGCTCATAAACTGTACGGAAACAAATGGGCCATGATTTCCAGGCTTTTCCCAGGAAGAACTGATAATGCAGTGAAGAACCATTGGCATGTGATAATGGCAAGGAGGCACAGAGATCATAACAGTGTTTATAGGAGGAGAAAGCCCTGTTCGCCTCTGGGTTTCTCCAAATTAGGATTTTTTGTGACTGATTATAGTCAGCTCAACAACAATGCGTGTAGTGAATCAACAACTATCTCTACTACCATTGATGAATCTGCCTCAACTTCCACTGATCTCTCCCTCTCTCCTTCAGCCAGACTGCCTCTTGTTTCTCTCTCTAGATTTAGTTCTGTTCACCAGCATGACCAGTCCTACGGGATGCAGATGGGTATGATTTCCAAATACTGTTCATCACCTTTTTTTATTTTCATTCTTATTTTGCATTTTACTACTTTTACAGAATGCATTCTCTATATATTTTTCCAAATACTCTTGTTAAATTCAAAACTCAGGTCATAATTCAAAAAGTCAAAAAATGAAAAATTGAAAAATAAGCTCCACACACCTCCTATGCGTAGAACAAGTTTATAAATATAGATCATTGGTGTATATTCGTACACAGAAAGATACTTTAACTCTTCTTATTTGCTTATCCTTTTTGTGGTTATGAGTAAGTTTCTAATAAGAGATTTTTTATTATGCTATTTGCTATGATACAGACTATTTATTTTTTATCAAATTTTGATGATCCGAATCGTTTAATATGTTCAAAATATATTTTTAAGGGTTACCGCGAAAAATTAACTCAAAATAATATCTGAACAGACTTGATCTATTCAATTTTTTATAAAACTGTTTATGTCTGTATTTATCAAAAGCTGTTTAAATCAAACTCTTTTTGATATTGTTTTGAGCCGATTTTTTGTGGACACCTTTAAAAACATGTTTTAAACACATTAAACGGTTTAGATCATTAAAATTTGATCAAAAAATAAAGATATGTACCGTATCAAAATAAGAATCCCTATTAGAAGGGGGTTTTTTGTGGGCTCTTCTGGATATATATATAATATATATATATATATATGTGTGTGTGTGTGTGTTGATTTTACTGATAATGCTACTGTGTTTCTTGTTTAAAGGATCATCTGGAGAGGGAAAATTATTGACAAAGGTAAATGCAGGAGTTTGCCAATTTTATGATGGTGGGAGGACTGGGCCTTTGACAAGAGGTATGGATGTAGACCAATCAGGTAACTCCGATTCAAACTCGGATGTCTCAGCGTCTGAGTCAGTTGGCGATGGGGAAAGTAAGTTTGTGAATGTGAAGGACAAAATCGCATTCATTGATTTCCTTGGAGTAGGTGCCACTAAATAGTGGATTTTGAGAGAGAGAGAGAGAGAGAGAGAAAACGGAAACTGTGAATGGGTTTGCCATTAGTGTGCAGTTTCTACATTTGAGTCTGCGAAATGCTGGGGAAACTTGATTTTGCAGAGGAAGGTCACTTCTACAGTCTTTCATACTGTACAGTTAGTAGCATAAATGGAGTGAGAGAGAGCAGTAACAAATGGTGAAAGAAGAGTACAGGGTAGAGAGAGAGAGAGAGAGAGAGGATGAGCTTTATGAGGTGGTTGTGCAAGTGATCTGTTTTGGACTATTTTTCAAAATTTCACACTCTGTGATTCTTGGTATTTGTATTTGCAGTAGATGAGACAAAAACTAAAGTGTTCTCTCTCTCTCTCTCTCTCTCTCTCTCTCTGTGACTGACTAATCAATGAATATGCCCCTCTTTATTTCATCACTTTTCCAAACAGTTTCATTGTGGGGTTGTTGGGTATGCTTTGTTTTTTACCACGATTAACTGTGATTTATTAGGCGGTGAATAATATATTTATCGTTTAGTGGGCGATAGTTAGTATTTTTCTTAATTCAAATAGCAATTGCAGAAAGAAATAGAAATAAACATAGTATGGCAACGAGAACTTGGACTTTCAAATAAATTGAGTCATTCTACGGTTTTGCGAGGGTTCAACCGAATTCAATTGGCGTGTTAAATGAAGAAAATTTGTGCCTTAAATTTAAGCTTGGTTAGCTATTGAGCCGAATTTATAGCTTGATAATATCCGCAGGCCTACTTGGTGCGATTTAAATTTAAGCTTGGAGATTATTTTTAATTTAATGTCGACTAGTACTCGGAGGACCAATTTCACAGTTATTTTGCAGGGTTTAGATTTGAAGTTAGAATTTTTGTCCTGTATAAATCGACTTCTTAAGAATTAATAGTACTAAAAAAGTTTCGAGCTTAAAATCTAAAGTAGAGCATACCTATAAGTTCTAAGTCTTGATCACCGGATCAGAGTTGGACTCTACTCAATGAATTTTTAGTGAGATCAAATTCGCTAAAATATCGATCGGGTCGACTTGTTTGCCGCCGTAATTTAAGGTATGAACATTTGGAGGGGTGTTTCATATCTTGTTCTATTGGAGCACCTACTGATTTTCAACATGCTCATTCCAATTTTATTGACAAAATTAAATTACTATAATATTATCGTTTGGCGTTATTATTAATTACTATTATGGTCACGGGTATATGAATTATGATTATGCTAGTGTCTTGGTGCCAAACTAATAGAATGTTTTTTTATATAAATAATATATTTCTCAAAAGTAATTACAAAATTAGTGCACTTTCAAAGGACTTGTGTGTCACTTTTAGCTTGCGTGACAATTCTTCCGGCTAGGACCTACAACACATCAAATTAATCTGTGGTCCGTGAACAGAGTTGTTTTTCACCCCTCGTAAAAAAATAGAGAGGGAGGTGTGATTGTCTAAAAATCAAAAAATTATTTCTCTTGTCATTTTTTATAATATTGGTAATTCTTATATTAAGGACTTGATTTTTGGGAGAAAACTTGATTTTAGTCTTATTTTAAAAATATATTAAAAATCAGATGACTAAAAATAATATTTAAAGATCAACCGTGAGCTCGATTATTAAAAAAAAAAATTGTTCTTTTGAGTGTTCCGTGGTATTTAAAAATTTAAGAGCGAATATTTTAAAATATTTATGTGTTTCGTGATATTTGAATTTTTTTCATTTTCTATTTTCACTCTTTTTTTTGTTTGAATATAAGTGTTCTTGCACAGAATTTTTTTATTTTGTTTCGACCTCTTTTGAACACCTTGAAATTTATATAGTCGATAGTAATTTTGAAGATAATAACAGTAACGGTCTTGATATTTATGTTGACTTTTAAGAATCTAATTGATGTTATTTTTAATTTTAATCATACATTTTTTTTTAAAAACGCAATAGAAAATAATGAAATATAAGAGAATAATATTTTTTTAGGTAATTCGGAGGGGGAAGAAAGTGTTATTTTTATAATTTAGAGGAAAAGAAAAGAGAGAGAGAAGGAGAATGACATTTTTAAAATTTCAGAGGAAGAATTTAGTATTTGTTCAGGAGAAGTGTGGATTTTGTCTTTGGAGAGGTGAAAAGTAATTTTTGTCCGTTAAACACGTATTGTCACTACGTTTTTTATCGCAACGGACAGAGCACATTAAACAGGTTGCTTGAGTGACCTAGAGCTTGCTCGATCAAACCTCAAGAACTCATGCTTTGAACAAATTATAACCTTCTGGATCAATTGGTCAGAGTTTGTAATTTGACACATCGCTCGAGCGAGCCATCACTTTTTCAGAATTTGGAACTGTCCGATATCTGAAATTTTAATACGAATAGAACCATAAAATACACAATCTAATCCTAGAACATGTGATTAACAACTGAAAATGGAAACCTAAGGGCTAGTAAGTAACAATTCCTCCATTGAATTGATGATTTAAGCGATGAACAACGATGGATAGATCTGACAGAAACTCAATCGAGCAAAACATTCTCTCTATTTTGGAAAAATCACCGTTCTCTCTCGGAGTTCAAGTGTTTACAATTCATGAACAAAAAATAAAATACAACGTAGTTTATATAACGAAAAACCAAATAAAATCATGATTAAAACCATCAATTTCTCAAATTAAATCCGTTTAACGTATTTTTCCTTCATTAATAGCCTTCAAAACCCTAGCTGGATGTTTTGGAATGCGAATAGGTCACTCGAGCGGCCTCGTCTCACTCAACGAGCTCCAAAAATGTCAAGCCCAAATTTTTGGTGGCTAAATAGAAGAAATTACACACAAAAGATTAATTCTGATTATTTAATGATTAAAATTATTTAAATTTAAATTTTAGGCTATTATAGTCATCGATGGGATCCTTGAGCTTCATCAGACGATGAGCCATGGATTCTAGATCAGTAGGATCCCCTAAATCAGAGTGATTCATTACTTCTTTAAGGAGGAGACAAGGTCTGTAAGCAAGTCCTCGCAACAGAGTTTGAAGGCTTTAACAGTTAGGGCTTGAGAGATTTTTCGAGCAGGGAAAGGGTTTAAGTAGAACCAACGCAAAGCCAAGTTTTCGACACTAGGTGTAAATATTTGGCACATGAGCTGCTTGTCGTGATCGCAGAGGAACATTTCTTGGCAGTAAAGTCGAATGTTGTCGTGGGGGTCTCTGATCAAGTCGTAGAGTGCGAAGGTCGGTATTTTGAACTTGGCTAGGATTGGTGCCCTCATGATATGGCGAAAGAAGGGAGTTTGTGTACCTCGTCTTTGGTCTCACTCTCCCCCCACACTGCCTTTAAATGTTTGATTCAGGAACTCCGCACTGTCTCCTTTTTCTTGGGTCGTCGTCAAGGCTCAAAACTCCCTCCGTCTTTGATGTACTCATAGGAGACTTTTCCCCTTATGATTGGTGACCTCAACCCGCTTAGCTGACTTTTGCCCCCTTAGACTTCCGCATTGGTGAGCAGCATTTTGGCTCATCTTTGTGGTGTTTGTCTCGGGGACATCCCCGACTTTATTCTTGTTTTGGCTCCCTTCCATGCCCTTTCTTTGCCTCTCTTTTCATGTCGGGAGGCTATTTTGGCCTCATCTACCTTCTTCCTGAGTCCAACTGACTCTGTTTGTGCCTATCTGCAAGCCCTTATAGTGCTCAAGTGTATAGAAACATGTGGCATGATCACGCCCATAGAAACTCTTATTTTCAAGCTTTGACCGTGGTCCCCAATTGTGGGGTATAGATTTATGGGACTCTCCCATGAGTCCTGCTAGAACTCAAAAAGGGTTAACTTGGATCTACCCCACCTGTTTCTTTATCTAGAATCCCTTGCTACGCAAAAAGACACCTAGTTAAAGACAGTCTGGCCGATGGCCAGAATGTCCTCCAATGATTAAATAAGTATCAGAGTGAGAGAAAGGTCATGGAACAAAAGTCCCATTGAGCGCATATATATATATATACTTAAAGTGAATTCTATATCTTAAAGTGAATTCTATATCGTAGTTGCTAAAGAATTCTCTAAATGATCAACTTGGCAAAAGTATTCCCAGTGATCAATCCATTTTTGCATTGGTCTTCATCCTTATTTATAGGGATCGGTTGAGTATTCTGCTTTACATACTCAAGTGCATTCTCTGGACAAGCCACTTGTAATCATGGACTGATTTGATGTATCATAAAACTAATTAGCATTATTGGGTTTGCCTGGATGAGCCACCTGAAGCAATGTTGCCGACCTAACCTAATCATAGCTGATCGTCAATCGGCTGTATAAGGTCAGGTCCGTGGTTAATCCATGGACAAGTTTGCCGAGTGGTTTGCCTTGCAGCTCCAATTGTTCTCGCACCATTAAACGGGCTCTAATTCTTCTTGCCAACCCAGATTTACTTGGCCCCTATAATACCTTGTGCAGACTACGACGCAACATTGCAGACTACCCTCAAGACTAACAAAACCTAGACTAAACCATCTCCTTCGATGCAAAGAACACCTCAACTCAAGACACTAAACAAACTAAACTAAAACTAAAAGTGAAGTCATTCAAAGCAAACCGAGGAGTGAAATACAGGAGTACAAATATTCTCAGTTGTAGCAGTGAGTGCTTGACTTTCTATTGGTGTTCTTGAAACTCCTGGAGTAGGGCAGTTTATAGATCACGAATTTTAGAATGAAAAACGGTTTCTTGAGTAGGGCTAGTTCGGGATTGCGTCAGTTTGAATAGAATTCAGGCTAAAACTAGTTCGTTCCGAATTGTTTTTGAATGAAAAACAACAACGGGTTGACTTGAAAACGGGCACATCATGAAGTTCCATATAACGAATTTACAAACATAAAATGATGCTTTTCCAAATCAAGACGGCGTAAAACTTCAGCTTCCAAACCGCGGATTCTCGCTAAAATGTTTGGTAAAAGAAACAAGGCCAAACATTTACTCGAGACATTTTGTACATCAACATCAATTCTTTAGAATCCCAACATCAAACATCCTATCAATGTGTCTTAATTGGTGTCCAGTAGCGGGCCTAAGTATTACAGACTGTCGAAGATTCGAAATGGGATGTCTACAACCATGAATTAGAGGAAAATGTTTTATTCATCTATGTTATATTGCTACTATTACATTAGACCATGGAAACTTCAATAACACTTGTTTTTCTATATTACGATTAATTCGAACGGTATCCTAATCTCTAGGGTAAGTTAAATAAATTAATGACCTGAGCACACGCTATTGGAGGTTCATCTGGGCACTACCGGTCACAAGGTTATTAATACTGTACTGTACCGGTCGATACGTACCGTTTTGACGTAAAAATAGTACCAAATACCTCTAATACCGTACCGTTCTAAATACCGGCCTATACCAGTATATATATATATATATATATATATATATATATATATATATATATAATAGTTGTGATAAAAAAAATTAATTTTTTTTGCGCACACTCTCTCTCTTTGGTTTATATATATGGTGGTGACAAATCTGATACGGTATCCGGTATATGACCAGTATTGATACGTACCGTACCAATAGAAAATCGATACAGTATTCAAAATCTTGTTGGTAATGTACCACTCCATAATATGACAACTGGTCTTCCTTCTTGGACTAATATGGAAGCTTGAAAGGTTATACCTTGTGGAAGCATTGATTTTTCCTATTTGATGATCTACCTCATTTTAACTTTGTCATCATAAAAAGTGATAATGAAAATGCTTTCATTCTCAAACTTGTAAACCTAACTATTTGCCTCTCGGAGAGCCTTCTCTCATACGATTTTTTTTTATAACCAAGGTATTCGACTCACTTTGAGATTACTCTCAACCTCATGCCAACTAATCTTTAGGGAACTAATCCCATCGTCCACTTGCGGAGGCTCTAATTAAAGTCAGAACATTTTGCCCTATATGCATTAGCCCCAAAGGAATTTATAGCACCTGAGAGATTTTGAAACTGAAACCTAGGAAGAAGCATACCTCTAAGTCCCAAGTCTTAACCAACCCATTGGGGTTGCCTTCTCCTATACGATACTTTCCCCTTTTATTCAAGGAACCGTGAATACGGTCATCAATAATCACTTGGTCATTCACGACTTTCGAGGTTGGTTTTGAGTTACATGTGACATATTGTGAAGAATAAGTGTAAAGTGTAAAAATGGATCCCATGAATTTAAATGTGTATTTAAATTAATAGATAACACGTAAGCATAATGTATACCATGACATTATAGTAGCATTACTTGTTTGTGAATGTTAATGGCTTGAATGACAAAAAAAAAAAAAGATTTGTTGCTAATATTTATTATAGTAATGTCAATGATATAGATGGCAAACGATACTTCTGACAAGTGACAACTATGATATTTATTATTTGCCGTGAATATCTTTCAAACATTTAAGATATATATGCCAGCTAAGGTTTAGATTATAATATTCTTTTAGATATATATTAAATCCGATTCTCAAATTTGTTTTTTAAATTTTCTAACCTTTCTTGCAAGAAAAAGACTTGGAACACAAACCATTCAGACACAGATGTGTCTAAAATCGTTGAATACATGTGGAGCTTAAATTATTAAGGACCCCACGTACATCTAACAATTCCAAACACATTTGTGTTCGTATGTGTCCGAATAATTTATGTTCTTAACATTACTCTTCTCGCAAATAATCTTATTATTGAGAAAAGTTACTAAGAGGATATGTATTTGTTCTCTACAGGCTATATTTAATTACAATCTCTAAGTTTTCATTCACGTCATAGCGATACCTAAATTTGTATATATACTCTATTTCAAAGTCTCATGGAAGATTTTTTGATGCTTTGATTGTAAATGCTCCCGTTGGCTACATCATTCCAACAAAAAAATTAAATTTAAAATTATCTTGATTTATCAATGATTTTGAAGGAGGTAGAACTTAAATAAGAATTATTGACTTTTCTTAAAAAATTAATTCAGTTTAACACTGAAATACTCTCACGTACGTACATATCGTTGAGCTCGAACAAAGAGTAGCCGACCTGTGAAAGACAGTTCACTTGTTTGTCAACCTGAGAATGACGATTTATAAGATTACCGACCTGAGGAATCCGGTTACATATCTTGTATTGTAATTAAAATAGAACCCGAATATCTCGAGATAAGATTCTAATCTAATATGGATGAGTTGTCTTATGCCTATTCAACTTAGAACGAATAGTTTGAGTTTGAATTAAACTCTAATGATAGAAGATGATTTTCTAAAAAGTCCAGGTCAGTTTCAAAAGACAGTTCTACTTCGAGAATCAGAGTTCTAAGAAAACTCAAATAATTGTACCGCGTCTTTTATTTGGAAGTTAATGAAAACCCAGAAACTAAGTTCTTTTTTTTTGTTTTAAACTTCAAAACCACTCTAAAACTACATTGAATTAAAAATGAAGAAAAGAAGTGAACAAACTCTCCCATGAAGAGATCTTTGTAGTATGGGTCTGAATTATAAGTTTCTCCAAAACTACAACGAAATAAAGAATTATGCTCTCATCAAAAATCTGATAATTAGTTACAATGCGAACAGCATGCTCCAATATTGTCATCTTTGAGACAAACAAGACACTTGAAGAAGAAATAACATTGTCTAACCAAGAAGTACTCGAAGATAATTGATGGTGCCAAAAATTCGACAATAACTTTTAATGTTACTCTCCTGTGATTTTTGCACACAAAACCAACGACAAGTGGTTTTTTCTGACAAAAGACCCTCCAATGATTAAGCTAGATCACTGATATAGAAAATTAAACGATGTGTAAGTACTAAGAGAATGACCAGAGAATTTGTCATTGTTATGCTACATCGGGAACTGATGCCTACTGGTCCCGCCCCTCATTCTCTTTTGAGAGGATTTGTTCGTTTATTTAGGGCTCTATATCCGAAACTCGAAGCATTATCAGGCTTCACTTGTGGAATCCTGCCGAGAAACTCCCATGAATCGTTCCATTTTGCCAAGCAGTATGTGGTCCGGTGATCAACTGCCAACTGGCAACTCGGGATCGATTACCGAGCACCTAAATTCGAGTGTTAAGCTAATCTGGGCTCATCAATTTCCCTCCATTCCCAATTCAAGTGTGAGCCTAGACGTAGCAAATCTCTTTCCCGAAGAAACAACAATTACATTGCATTAAATGTCTTTCATTTCATCTGTCACGCTTTTCACCTACGTACCCATACTCGTATCAAAATCTCAGCCAGTTATGCCTTCCACACCGAATGGTCAAGATGGATGGTTCCATGTTTCTACATTGAGCAATTTCAAATACCTTTCCCTTCCATTTTCAAAAGAAGCTCACTTCTCCAAACTTCTCTCTCTCGATTTTGATTTAGTCACCTTAGAATCTAGTTCACGGTCCCTCAACATGGGACCTTTCAAAGGTATTCATTGTGTCTCGACTTTATTCCTTTTTCATAGATCCATATAACCCTCTCAAACTTCCCTCCCATCGAGTCTTAGTCTGGATATACAACGTTCCTTCGTATAGCCACTCGAATCTTCAATTTTGCATGTATCATTAAGCTTAACAGTACATTCAAAAATATTAGACTCCCCGTCAAAATAGGCTTTGATGAATCTTTTGAGGACTCGATTATGGACGACCATCTAATTGCCATGACTTTGTCTAAGGCTAGTACTCCTGCCTTAGTGCTTGGGACCAAGATCTTTAGCACCATAAAAGTTGTTTCTATCTTGACAAATGCTAATATGAGTCTCATTAGTGTTATGTATGGAATTTCTGACACTGTTTGCCTTCGGGCCTCTACCCCTAATGATCGATCCTATGTTTACCATAGAAGGCACGTGTGATTGTGTGAACATTACTTCAACTATGGGTTATGCCTCCCCATCTCTACCTTCGTTCAGGAGTTTCTCCTCTTTCTAGGGTTAGCTCCCGGTCAATTGATGCTAAACACCTAGAGGCTAATATTTTCAATGCTAATTCTATGGAGGCGTGCCACTAAGGGTGCACACGATCTATCAATCGCCAAGTTATTGTACAATTATTATCCCAATGAGGAGAAAGAGGATGCCAGTTGATCGTACTTCCAATCGCGAAAAGGGCACAACTTCACTTATGGGATACCTTCTTCTAACAATGGTTGGAAGGAGCAACTTTTCTTTGCCTCGAGCAATGGATGGGAGTCATCCCCAAAAAGATATTTTCTTCTTTTTCCATTCGGGTGCATTGGGGGGGGGGGGGGGGGGGGGGGGCCCCCCCCCCCCCCCCCCCCCCCCCCCCCCCCCCGCGACGGGCGAGCATATGAGTTCGTTAACACACGTAAGGCTAACAAGTCCAAACATTTAAATGTTGTATTGGTAACCTATGAAAACTTATTTGTTTGCTCCTTAGGTCTCAATCTTTAAAGTGAGACTTCACTTATGCCATTGTTGCTTCTTTCTTTATGTCCAAGTGTTGACTGAGGTGATTACCATGTTATTTTTGGTCTACAATCATAAATTTCCTATTGCCAAGAAGTTTGATGCATAACCCCTTCTTCACCCTAAATGTTGTGCTACTTTGACAAGCCCAAGTGTTGGCCCCTTTCCCAAGAAACCTATGAATATGATGGTTGTCCATTGCAGGTTCACTGTTATGGTGATGGATGAAAAGGACACGTCTCAACCCCGTACGTAGGTTGGTGGAAGGGGCTTCATGGGAGAGTACGATTTGTGGAAGCAGAAGTTCATATGTCTCCTTCCCACTTCGAGCCGCTTGCCTCCAATTATTAGCCAATTGTGGAATTATCTAGTCCTCTCTCTTCTGTTCAACCAAGTCTCGAGATGATTGGGTCTAGAGCCCCTATTTCTCCTCTTGCTGATGTACCTGAGGCTTCTGTCCTCCAGCATGCCTTCTCTATAGCTAAGGCTCAAAGGATTAAACCTCAGATGTTGGGTTTATCCTCCCCGAGCACATTCTAAATTTGTCTACTCGTTGACTCCCTAATCCTTAATCTAAAGGATACCTTGGATAGACTGAGTGCCTTTGTACGACTTGGCTCTTGTAAAAAGGCCCTATTCGAGGGACATATCTCAAAACTTTGTAATCTCGATGAGCTAGGTATACTTATTGCATATGTCCTTTCAAACTTCTGTTTTTTCTGTCTAATCTTGGTTAACTTTCCAATTTTGTCATGTTAGGCATGTGTGAAGGGATGAGTACGTCTATGAGGACGGCTGGTTAGGAGCACACAATGGCGATGTCCCAACAATAGCTAAGGAATAAACGGTTGGTTTGTACGTTGAGATGGAGGCCACCCAGAAAGAGAGGAATGAGTTCAAAGAAGCAACTTTTTGGGCTGTCGAGGAGCCTGTGCAGGTAGAGGTGCTGCCTAAAAGGCCTTGGAGGATCTTGAGATATGGAAAGAATAAGCTAAGTTAGCTTAGGCTGTCGTTTAGAACGAGAAGGATAAACAACGGTGGCAAGGTGGCAAAGAGTGGATCTACCATAGACCTTGTTCGAAGGGCTTAGGATGAGATTTTCACGGTCATCCAAATGATTGAGGCTGAGCGAGCAAGCTGAGTAGCAACTAAGCGCAGAGCTCAAGTGTAAGAACATGAAATGCAACTGCTCTAGGCCAAGGGTGATTCTATTGTTGTGGAGTTGTCCAGGATTTAAGAGCTCAGATGAGTACTCTAACATTTTCGCCACTAACTTCAGTTCTAGTTTTAATAGCCTAAAGAAGAGGTTGTCAGCCACTCATCCTGATTTGGACTTGGGCACCTATCATCCACACGATGAGGAGACAGAGACCGGTGCAGGAGCTGTCTCATCAAGGGGAGCTGGGGAGAAGAAGGAAGACGCCTAGAGTTATGGCACTTTTTGTTTCTTTTTTACTAGTCTTCTACATTCCTTTTAGGAGGAAATGTTTATTCCCTTTTGTATTTGAAATTTAGGACGAAGTACACTTTCAAATTTCAAGCCTTGACTACCAATTCAACCCCGTGTGGATGTCTCGAACCCTTAATAAAGATGTGAGAAATTTGTCTACAATACCATCAGTTAATACACAAAGAAGAGGGGAGTAACTTTATTTGGATAAAGCTTTCCTCCCACTCGAATTGTGAGAACCTCTTATATACTGTCCCCATACATGACAGTCGACAGACATACAGCCTACAACATATACATGTCCTGGTATAAATTAATGGAATTAAAAGCTTTTCATTAGTTAATTGAGTTAAATACGATTTGACAGTTAATTCTTACATAATATTCTACATCATAAATAATGGGATACGTTTAACGTCTCATAAAGTACACGATGTTAGAAGAACAAAAATGTTCTATTACTTCGATGAAAAAATCTAGAAACACTGAACACATTCGGACAAAAATGCGTACGGAATTATTAGATGCACACGGGGTCAACAAATTATTGAGGACTTCACGTACATCCAATAATTTTGAACACATCTGTGTTTAGCTCTGTTCGAAATATCTGCATTCCAGTCAATTTTGCCACTGACCAAGTTCTTGAACATGTTAAAGCTAATCCAAACAGGGATGCGTTTCGCAATATATTACCAAAATCCAAATATTGTTTTACTTGGAATACTTAGCAAGACTGGGGGATAGAGAGAGAAGGATCACCAACAGATTGTGATCGTCACTAAACAATAAAAATGGAATTAACAAGCTTTCATTGTTAAGATGCGCAAAGATATATAGTTCCTTTTTAATAAGGGATTTTTTATTTTATTACGGTGCGGATCTTTTATTTTCTAATCAAATTTTAATGATCCGAACTATTCAACGTGTTTAAAACATATTTTTAAGGGTTAACTCGAGAAATCAACTTAAAATATTATCCAGAAAGACTTGATCCATTCAATTTTTCATAAAACTATTACTGTTAACATCTATCAAAAACTGTTTAAATCAAACTCTTCTCGATATTATTTTGAGCCGATTTCTTGCGGGTACTTTTAAAAATATGTTTTAAACACATTGAACGATTCGGATTATCAAAATTTGATAAGAAAATAAAAAATTCGCACCATAACAAAATAAAAAATCCCTTATACACACACCTTGTTTGAAAAATTAAAATTTGTATTTCTTGACAATAACTCAAATTCCAGTGACAATGACATACAAAAAAAACAAAAACAAAAACAAAAGAATGACATGAAAGTTTTTAGTCAATTAACAAATAAAACAGTATCTTATGAGTTAACCGGCCAGAGAGAGTAGAACAAGTCATGCATTGTTTCTAACACCACCATGAGGACGGCCTATATCACCTTTCCCCCTCATGGGTTTCCATTTTCCTCCAAGACACACCAAAGGATTAATCAGGGTGGATCTCACAAAAGAGTGTAGAGAGAGAGAGAGAGAGAGATGGACAGGCTCATAAGCTTAGAGCCATCCCACGTAGTTGCCATAAGGATAGAACAAGGGCAGAAGTGTTACGGGGAGGTGACCTTGCGCAATGTCATGTACACCATGCCGGTGGCCTTCATGCTTCAACCGATGAACAAGAATCGCTACTCGGTTCGCCCACAATCCGGGATCATAGCACCTCTCACCAAGCTTTCCGTCGAAATAACTTACCATCTCCCTCCAAATGGTTATCTCCCTGACTTATCCCCTCATTGCAATGACGCATTCCAACTACATAGCGTCGTAGTTCCAGGTGCAGGGGTCAAGGAAAATTCGTCATCTTTTGATTCAGTCCCAAGTGATTGGTTTACCACAAGGAAGAAGCAAGTGTTCGTTGATAGTGGACTTAAAATCATATTTATTGGGGCGCCTGTGCTTGTTCAACTGTTGGCCAACGGTTCCATGGATGAAATTAGAGAAGTATTCGAGAAGAGTGAACCGGATTGGAAACTAGCTGACTCAGTTGACTCAGATGGCCAAACGTTGCTTCACTTGGCGATTGCTCAGAGCCGGCCCGACCTTCTCCAATTGCTTTTGGAGTTTGATCCTGATATCGAAGCTCAGAGCCGATCCGGGTATACCCCGCTCCAGTCAGCGTCAGCAATCGGAGAAGCATTAATTGTCGAGCTCTTGCTGGCTAAGAAAGCAAGGACGGAAAGGTCCGAGTCGTCCATATGGGGGCCGATCCACCTCGCTGCTGCTGGTGGCCATGTGGAGGTATTGAGTCTCCTTTTGTTGCACGGAGCCACAGTCGACGCCCTCACCAAGGATGGGTACACGGCCTTACACCTCGCGGCGGCAGAGCGACGTAGGGACTGCGCTAGGCTATTACTGGCCGGCGGTGCAAGGGTAGACATACGAAACACAGGCGATGGCGACACAGCTCTCCACATTGCAGTCGGCTTAGGGGACGAGCACATGGTTAAGCTATTGCTCCAGAAGGGAGCGAACAAAGATGTGAGAAACTCACTCGGGAAGACACCTTACGACATTGCGGCTGAGCATGGGCACACTAAGCTTTTTGACGGGCTTCGTCTCGGGGACAACTTGTGTGTCGCAGCTCGAAAGGGAGAAATAAGAACAATCTACAGGCTATTGGAGAATGGAGCGGCAATCAACGGGCGGGACCAGCACGGTTGGACGGCGCTCCATCGAGCCTCCTTCAAGGGGAAAATCGACGTGGTTCGAATCCTAATCGAGAAGGGTGTGGATGTTGATGCGAGAGACGAGGAGGGTTACACTGCGTTGCACTGCGCAGTTGAGTCTGGACATGCTGATGCGATAGAGGTGTTGATAAAGAAAGGGGCTGATGTGGAGGCGATGACAAATAAGGGAGTGAGTGCGATGGAAATTGCTGAATCCTTACATTACTCGGGGATCGTTAGGATACTCAACCATGGTGGTGCAACCCGAGATCAAGTCAAACCAATTGTTACACCTCCAGATGGGATCCCTTTTGGAAATAGTACTGTGAAGGAAAGAGACGATGAGACTGGGGAGCTGAAGAAGAAGCCTAGTCGTCGAGCACAATCCCATCGAAGTAGCTTTGATCAATCCATGCCATTTGTTGTGGTTTAAGCCATAAGTGCTCAACGTGCAGTAGACCACTGTATAAACCGCAACACGTAAGTGATGAGAATCTCAAAAGGAACAGATCGTGAGATGCTTGTAATACGTCAACCGGACCACAATTGGGTAGAGACTGAGTTTTGCAAACTAGTGGAACAAGTTGTGTGTCGGTATAGATTCTTTCTGTTAATCTCACTGCTTATTGTTCTCAGAATAAACTCTAAAAATTGTAACACAAACTTCCAATATCTGTAGTAGGTCGGATCCTAAGTTTTGGCCTATTGCCTTTTCATCTACTCAGCCCATTCCAGTCTAGAAATGGGCTAGATTGGATTCAAATTGTATCAGTCAATACCGGACCGGCGATTCGATGAGTCCACTCGACGTGCCTCAAAGCCCGATCGGGTGAATGACTACATGTTGGCTCTAATATCTCATAGGACAAAATTGATATGCGAGCATGCAAGAAAAGAAGTACAACTAGCATTTTCATAAAAAAAACTTATAACTACAAGAGTTAAACTAACAATTACCAGGCTTTTGTGTTGTCTGTTCTCTTTCCTAACGAAGAATTTTTTCTAAAGTGCCGAAACGTGGCAAATCAAAACTAGAAAACAAAATTGAATGAGGGATTTATTTATGTACGTAAATTTATTGTACTCAAAGCAAGTTTTCTTTATTTATGTTTTACTTATTTTAAATTTGTTACACTATATTAGTTGTTAAGGCATGATGAAGTTACATGATTAAATGTCTATAATGATTTTTGCAACTTAAATTCTTGAAATTAAAAAAAAAACATACTATAAATTGATTAAGGACTTTTTTCATTTTTGTTTCCGGATTGTCAAAGACAACTGCATTATTCTTGAAGTTGTTTTTACAAATGCCTTTAGCCGACTTTTTTAAGTGTATTCATTGGCCACCTTCTTATTCATTTTCTTATGTTACATTGAAATATTGAAATAAATTTTTGTCACAATTTGTTGAACTCAATTTGTGATTTTAAGTGGCTGTATATAATGGATTTCGTTACTTTAGTATTTTAGCTATTTGGTTTATCCTTCTATTTACAAGTCCATTTATCTCGCAACAAAATCCAAAAATTTCTTGAACTAGATTTAAAAAATTAACATTATCTCAATTGAGTTCAACTGCAGTATCTTGGGTGTTCGAGCTTATTTTTGTCACATCTATATTCTAATAGATTTGTACGCTAAACTTCACAAGAGTTCTCCCACTATGCTCACTATTCTACAACACTCTAGATTTTGTCAACGTAATTGAATGCGTATTGCATTTCAACGTAATCTTTCCTCTTATTTTTTTCTAAAACGAACAAACAATATAAATTTCCGAGAAACGGTAACATTTTTCATAGACATATATACCTACTAATCAAAGGAAAACTAAACATACCTCTGGTTTTTCAGATATTGAAAAAACCTGGCAATCAGCTCCATCCAGCCACCATGAACCGTTGGAATCTTGTGCCAATTTCTATAGATGTAACATGGATCTAAACAGCCACGCCCTCCATGAGAGAGGGAGATGCTTCTCTGTTGGTGAAGTTGTCTGGATACATTTCATAGTATTGACTTGCGGAAATTTCAGGTCACGACAGAGAGGGTTAAAAAAAATAACCTAGGGACGTTCAGATGCGAGTCATTTTAAGCCTTACCATGGAAATCATTTTACACAATGTTTTTGAAGAAAATATTGCAGCTTCGAACAGAGAGAGTAGAGTTCAAAGAAAAGTTGATGTTAGCCTTCCACTGGAAAAGATTTTTTTTTGTTTGGGGGGGGGGGGGGGGGGGGGTTAAGGGAAGGAGCCTTAAGTGGAATGTTCTTCTGAATTTGAATCGTCATCAATCATCTTTTCTAATGAATCCACATCCCCAGCTTCGAAGAGAGTGTGCATACGAAGCTTTTCAGCATCTTCACTGAATAAAATTGATAACCGAAAAGATTATAAACACGTGAAAACTTCATAGGCACGCAAAAAGTGACTGAAGAAATCAAAGTGCAAGAGAGACCTACTCTGCAACTCCGAATATTTCTTTCACAATTAACCAGTTATCCGCTGAACAAAACTCCGGCAGCTGCTCCACAAAGAAGTATAATAAGAAACCTTGATCAACTAAACAAAATAAAACTGTATAAAATAAAATTCAGGAAGATGGAGATAGATGCATAAATACTAAAAGTCGACCAAGCCCCAATAGTGGATAAAATAATTGTTGCTCTTCAAACCTTGAACCATAGAAAACCGTATCCAAATAATTGCTACTTCGAAGCAAGTCTTAAAAGTTAAATCCATAAACTATCTTAGAAACCTAAATAAAAATGCTTGAAAATGTGACAAGTCCTGAAAACTGGTTGATATAATCCTCACAAACCGAATCAAGTATGACCAACATATAAAGATACATGGGCAAACACAAGAGACCGCCGCTAGATTTCTAATAACTCTAAACTAGAACAAACATACAAGCCATTGCTCGATGTGTTTACATGAGGTGTTTTTATGGTTGTGCTAGGGCGATGTGGCCACTGGGACAAAAGGAAGGAAACATGTGGCTTAATTTGACCTATCAAAGGGAGTTGGGTGTATTTTGGAGTTGCAGAGTGAGGCTATGGTAATTCACTAAAAAATTCTTGCTTTGATATTCCAATGAAATGCACCCTCCTGATGCATAACTCCAAAACGTCACTACCATGTCTTGCTCTTGCAGCTCTCTCTATGTACAGACACCTATATGCACTTGCATATAAAAACTACACTGGCTAAAAGAGATTTATGTGGCCGGATCGAGCCAGGGAATTGATTCCTTGTGCCCTTTGGCCTTGAGTATTAGCACTTGCCAAGGGTCAATTACTTGGATAGGATTACTTCAAGCAAAATCATGGGGGAAATTATGCGAACAAAAGTGCTCTTTACATAGATAAATAACAAATCAGATGTAAGTTCGGCTCTCATCTGAGTATTCCTATTGTCTTGGTGCTTCATCCAAGGTCACGTAGTTGGATTAGAAAATCAAGGTCAGGAATGTTTTGAAACACGTCCATCGACAGCAGATTTGAAAGGCATAGTGTTCCCTCAGTACGCATGCATCGCATTTGTTGTGAGGAAACTACAAAATCCAGCCGAAAGATGCAGTGGAGGTTAAATCCAAATATGGAGGTTGTAACGAAAGAAGCGGTTAAACTGCTTGAACCTCATTTAGTCCCATTCAGATGGTGCCAAAGAAGTCTAGTATCATAGTGGTCGAGAATGAGAAGGGCAAACTAGTCCCTACCCATGTAACCACTGGTTGGCGTGGGTGCATTGACTATAGAAAGTTGAATTCCATGACTAGAAAATATCACTTCTCATTACCATTCATTGACCAAATTAGGCAGGCCAAACCTACTATTGTTTTATGGATAGATACTCAGGATACAATCAAGTTTATGTCTACCCTGAGAATCAAGAGAAAACCACCTTTACTTATCCGTTTGGCACATTTGCGTATCGACGTATTCAATTCGGTTTATGCAATGCAAATGCGACCCTTCAAAGGTGTATGATGGCAATATTCTCCAACATGGTGGAGAAATTTCTGGAATAAGACTTCTCTGTATTTGGAACTACATTTGAGGATTGTCCCCAAAAAATTTCTAAGTCTTCAAATGTTAGAAGGAGACAAATCTTCTGTTGAGTTGGGAGAAAAGTCACTTCACATTTCAAAAAGGTATTTGTGTTGGGACACATTGGTCCAAGAGGAGAATAGAGGTCGACAAGGCTAAGGTTTATCTTATCTCTAAACTTTCACCACCAAACTTTTTCAGGCAAATCCTTGGCCATGCAGATTTCTATAGGCAGCTCATTAAAGATTTCCAGTAAGATTTCTAGACCCTTATGCTCTTTTCTTGCCAAAGATGCACCTTTCATCTTTGATGAGGCATGTATGCAAGCTTTTGAAAAGCTACACTCTTTGTTGACGTCAGCACCTATCCTACAACGCCCGATTGGTCCCTGCCACTTGAGATCATGTTTGACGCATCTGACTATGTAGTGGGTGCAGTCTTGGGACAACAGGTGAACATCCCTTGGACGATTTCCTATGCTAGCAACACACTCGAATTTTCAAGTGAATTAACCACAACTGAGAAGGAATTGTTGGCAATAGTAATTTTGTTAGACAAGTTTTGATTTTAGTTTCTAGGCTCGAAGGTCTTAGCGTGCTGATCATGCCGTATTGCGGTATTTGCTTTCAAAAAAAGACACCTAGACTAGGTTGATTAGATGGATTATTCTGTTACAAGAGTTTGATTATGAAATTTGCGATAAGGGAGGCTCTAAAAATTCTGTAGCAGAGCACTTATCTAGGATTCTAATTACGCATTCAAGTGACCTCATTCCTTTCAGAAATTTGTTTCCTGACAAACAACTTTTAGAACTCTCACATTTCAATCATCCTTGGTTGCTCACATCGTGAATTCCCTTGTTGTAGGTAGAATCCCTCCTCATTGGTCCAAGCAAGACAATGACCGGTTGTTTTCACAAGTAAAGTTCTACTTTTGTGGAAAGACAAACATTGCCAAGGTCTTCCAAAGTGGTTTTTACTGGCCTCTCTTCATGGATGCACATGCATTTTGTCAAACTTGTCTGCGATGTCAACAAACTGGCAATATGTCACGTTGAGACATAATGCCACTTTCCCCAATTCTCATGTCGCAATATTTGACATGTGGGGTATTGACTTCATGAGTCCTTTTCCACTTTCATTCGGATTCGAGCATATGCTGTGGCGGTGGACTATGTCAAATTTCTTCAAAGAAGTACTTTCGGCCGGTTTGTCTTTCCGCAAGCTATCATCAGTGACAATCGAATCCACTTCCTAAACAAACATTTTACTACTTTGGTACGCAAGTACTCGTAAGGTAGCCACTCCTTATCATCAACAAACTAGTGGCCAAGTCGAAGTATCTAACCGAGAAGTTAAGAGCACTTTAGAGAAGACGGTGAGACCAAATTGAAAGGACTAGTCGTTGAAGTTAGATGATGATCTTTGGGCCTATCGCTTGGCCTACGAGACTCCTATTGGCATGTCCTCTTACGGATTGGTGTTTGATAAAGCTTGCCATTTTCCAATTGAGTTAGAACATTGCGCATTTTGGGCCATGAAAAAGTTTAATTTTGATATTGTCGTTGCTAGTTCCAATTGTAAGCTCCAACTCAATGAGTTGACTTGGAGGAGATTCGCAAAGATTCTTATGAAAGTGCCCAAATTTAAAGCTAGAACAAAAGCATTTCATGAAAGCATATGCATCGAAAGCCTTTTGAACCTAACCAAAAGGTGTGGCTCTTTAACTCCAAGTTGTGTCTTTTTCCTAGTAAGTTGAGATCTCGACAGAATGGTCCATTCATCATTACCCAAGTATTTCCCCACGCAGGAATTGAGGTGCAAAATCCATGCAATGAAAAAATGTTCAAAGTTAATGGCCAACGATTAAAACCATATATCGAAGGCACAACAGAACAGGAGTGAGTTGAGTTCGTTGATTTGGCAGACCTTGTCTAGCCTTGAGCTTGACCAATGTATTAAGTAGCAAACCTTTTTGTTGCCACTTGATTGTGCTAACAATCTGCAGTTGTGAGTGCCAAAACCCGAATCTGAACTGGCCACGCTTACCCAATATTCTAATAAATAGGAAAGTGCCCAGCTCTAGTTAGATGAGTGACCAAGTCTCCAATTCTAAACAAGGAGACATTTTTAAGAGTAAATCTTTCTATGCCCTCAAAAGGAAAGCCAAGAGAGAAGGATTATGTTTACATTGCCCATCTCCTAAGTGTCATGGACTGCGTCAGCATGCAACAGGATACTCTTGTGACAATTGTCAGTGAAAGAAACAAGAAAACCGGTGGAAGAAAGGTATGAGTAAGAACCAAGATTGATTTTGAGACTCTACTTATGCAAGTTATACTCCATATGCTGACTCAATTTCATTAGTTGGTTTGGACTACCTCTTGTATCGCCGCCCTCATTATGTGGCGAAAGAAGAGGGTTCGCGAACCTTCGTCCTCGGACCCTCTCGTCGGCGTGTGCTTGCTTCAGACGTCCCGCTTCGTATTCTGTCTTGCTTCTTCCTTCTCATGCCGTCCCCTTGGCTCAAAGCTTTCACCATCCTAGATGTACTTGTTAGAGACTTTGTGCTTACGGGTGGTGACTTCAGCTCATCCAACTGCTCTAAGTACCCGTGACCTTTGCGCATGAGAATGTTGTCTTTGTTTGTCCTCCTGGTGCCTTTCTCGAGAATGTCCTTGGACTCGTTCTTTTTCTGTCGCTCATCCTCGTTCTTTCTCATGCTCCTGCCTTACATGCCAGGAGGTTGTTTCGGCCTCATCCATCTTTCTCCTGAGGCGGCTTAGTTCCTTGTCTAGTTCATCCAGTCTAACAATACTTCATTTAGTCCGACGGACTCAATTCGTGATATAGTTACAAAACTCTCTCGAAGGAGGATCAAAAACCTCAACTCTACTTTCTCTCACTTTGGTTTTCCATCCTCGCCACTCTTTTCTCCGCGTTTTGAACTACACACCCCATGCTATCGATACGTACACATATATAGCCACAGGAATGGAAGAAACAAACAAATGCATTTAACCATTTTCATGTGTGAGATAATCTCTCAAGATTTATCATTGGGTCAACAATGACTGCTCCAACAAACCAAATCTTTAGCCCGGGAAAAATCTTCTCCAAAATCTTCCCATTCGCACAAGGGAAATCAAGAAAACCGAATTCCAAAATTCCCGACCAAATTGAACCACCCCGAACTGATTTGGGTGTCCCAATTAATTTGGTCAAAATCGGTATTTAGCATTTCCAACCCGAACTTTATCTATCCCACCTGAGGTTGGCTAGCATATCCTGTTTGTTTCCTCATTTGGGGCTTCATCTTCTAGCTGTTGAGCTTCCCTTCATGCGTCGACATTGCTTGACTAGGTAAAAACGTGTGGTACTATCAAATTCATGGCAACTCTCTGTTTTTAAGCTCCCATTGTGGTCGCAATTATGGGCTAATTTATGGGACTCCTCCACGAGTCCTGTCGGAGTTGAAAGAGGTTTAACTCGGATATACTCCCCTAATGCTCTAGATAGATGCCCTGTCTGCACAAGTGAACAACCATTCAGAGACACCCCAACCAAAGGTCGGAATGCCCTTTGATGGTTAAGCTACACGAGTGAAAGCTCAAAGAACAAACGTTCTTCTGAGTACAAACTAGAATCGAAAGCAGATATGTAAAGTACTGCTCACATTGCATTTGTATATGAGAGTGGCTAAGAAAGATCTTACTAATCAACCTGGCATAAGTTCTCCAAGTGATCGATCCCTTTCTCTGTGGGTCTTCACCCTTATTTGTAGGGATTAGTTGAGTGTCCCAGTGAATGCACTCAAGTACTTTTCCTACATTGATCATTCCTGATCGTGGGTTGATTTGACGCCTCATAGGTCTGGTGGGCATGTTTATGCTGATCGGCTTAGCCGACCAAAATATTTGGTAATCTAACATGGCGTCGCCCGGGTAACGCCCGTCGTCGAAGGGTAGGCTGGCAGGGATGGTTGGCTCTATGGTGAGACGGTGAGAAAACGTGTCAAGCTAGTAATCCATGTTCATTCCTTGGGTCGGATCATCAACAGAGCTCAGATTCTATTTGGTTACTTAGGAGATTTATTCACCTCTCATAGTTACCTTTATGAAGAAGTCAACATGTGCCTTCCTCTTGGGGCTTTCCCATAATAGTTCTGGTCTTTTTTGTCTCTTAATAGTAGGATTCTCCTACCAAGGTGGCGAATCCAACTCAGAACCTCATTCACGCGCTCCCAAGTTAGACTCTTCTAAAAAACTCGATGCCATTGAGATAGGAGCCCACTCCCAACTAGTATAGAACCTCTCAAGCAAATAAATCTCAAAAGAAATAAAAGAAAAGATACTAAACAAGCGAAAATATATAGTAATGATATGGCAACAGAAAAATATCATGAACTTAAATATACAAATTTGCTAAGTATAAACATACTAATAACTTATATTCACTAAAATAATATCTACATTTGACATGAATTCTTAAATGATGTGTTCACTAAGATTAGTGAAAATATCTACATCTTTTTACATCACACGCACAAAAGCTCCTATAGACACTCCTAACCTTAATTCTTCTACAATCTCTCACTCCCCAGCACCTGTTCCTGCTCCCAATTCATGCAACTTAGGTTCGTCATCTTTGTCGTTCTCTCTACAGTCTAAAGCAGTCTTCTCGCGCTTGGTATGAGTGATTTTAGTCTAGTTCTCTACACAATGATTTTCAACCTAGTATACATGACTGTCCTTTTTATTCATTTGGACTTCTAGTGAGTTAGTTCTTCTCTTGTTATATTGGGTGACATGATAATTACGTCCGATTCTACTACCAATATCATAGAAGAATCTCATCTATTTTGCAAGTTTGAAATGAAGATCTAGATCGTCTTTGTTATTTTTTGGGTATCGCAGTGGCTTCATCGCCTAAGATTTATCTTTTATATCAAACTAGTTATGCAATTGATGTTTTCCATTCTGCAAATCTCATTGATGATAAGGTTGTAGATACTCCTATTATATGCCAAGTTCTCTACTTACGATGGTGTTCTGAATGATCCTACGGAGTATCGAGCATCGTTTAGCTGCTTGGTATATCTTACCGTAACATCTCCCTGGTGTTGCTTATTCAATTCATATTGTTAGTAGCTTGTGTGTTTCCGTTCTACTCATTGGGCTGCATTGCTCTTTATCTTGCAATATGTTGGTTTACCATCTATCAATTTTACTACTCTCTTCTACTTCAAGTTTTGACTCTTCGGCATATGTTGACGCTGATTGGGATGGTGACATCATTGATCAGAAACCCACCTCTAGTATTCGTGTTTCTCAATCTCTCGTCTCCTAGAAAAGCAAGAAACAATTTTCTATTGCTCGCTCTACTGTTGAAGCTGAAAATCACGTTATCTTAGGCTACTACTGAAATTGTTTGGCTTCGTTGGCTTTTGCTGATATAGGTGTTTTCCTTGATTCTACACCTCTTTATTGTGATAACAAAAGTTCCATTCAGATTGCCCACAATCTAGTCCTCCACGAGCTTCTGAAGCATATCGAGATTGCTTGTCATTTCATTTGCCAACATCTCAAGTCATGCACTACTGACCTAACTTTTGTCCCATCCTCACTTTAATTGGCTGATTTCTTTATCAAGACTCACACGGCTGCTCAATTTTGCTTTCTACTTGGCAAACTCACGATACTCTTTGCGCTCACGTGCTGAGTTTTAGGGGGGGTCGAAGTAGTATTTCTTGTTATTGCTATTTATCTTTTACCGAAAGGGTAGAGTAATATTTTAATCGTTAGGGTTTGCCTAATGTTAATAGGATTATCCTATATAAACCAAGCTTCATATTATTATATAACAATAGCAATACAATCCCTTTTGCTTTTCTCCCTCTCTAAGCTTTCAATATGACTATTTTTAGAGTTACATCCCCATCTCAACATTTGACCTTTCTAGTAAGGAGGAAGTAAAATTGGTGACTTAAGTTTTTAGGGTTTCGCTAATCAAGGTTTAGTTGCAAACACCATAAGCGATCTACATCATCAAGCTGAAAAAATTTAGCATGCAAAATATGACGAAATGTAGCGGTTGGGAGAAGGTAGCACTTAGATCAAGCCCTTTACCTCTGAAAGGTAATAAATCTTTCCGAAAAGAGATTGGACAGCAATTTTTCTCTTGAAACCCTTTTCAGAATATCCCGCCATATCCATGACAACCGGACCTAGAATAAAAAGAACAAACATCAGCAATCAAAAGTGTCGCTCCATAACTTCTAAATTAGTTGATAACATTCGATACACACCAAGTACTCTATTAACCTAAATTTTGTTTTGAACACACACCACCCAGTAATGTTTCATTATGCCACATTTGATTATATCTGAGCAAGTAATAGTAGACCAGCCTTCCCGACCACAAAACCATGAATAAATCGACGCAATTTCGGATACATCAACAACACCGATGAGCTCATACGGAACATTGTCCTAGCAAAAAAGGAATGTGAATGATCATGGATGTTACAAAACACTATGAAATATCACAATGTATTGCTGGTCACATTCACACTGCTTTTTGGGCAAAAGAATTATGTATATCAACAAGATACATCAAGGAGAAAATGCAATATATCACAGCCATCCTCGTGTCACACAACTTAATGTGAGCATTCTGCATGCGATCCAGCCTTCAAACCTTCTCTATATAGTTAATGTGAAACGAAATATGTGAAGGATAATCAAAACACAAAGCGCAGGGGTTGTTCGGGGCTGTGAAACAGTAGATAGAAGATATGTCTAGGCTTCACACCTAGAAAACCAATGGCATCTCCCCTACGTCTCTTTAGCATCATACCAAAGAAAAGCATAGCATCACACAACCTTAAAAGCTTTAAAGAGCTTGGAAATTCTCATTCATTTATTTATATCTCAAAAGCTCCAAGTTTTATCAATTTATTAGGCTTCAAAACAGGTGTTGAATGCAAATATTTTGCTATTCCCTAGAAGTCTAGGTAGAATGAGTGTAGCAAGGGATGAATAAACATAGTAATGGACGAATTCATCAATAAGAACTAGGACATTAATGTGATGAAATGAACCTAATAGATGAACACAATTAAGAGAATCATATGGCTAAACGTATCTAAAAAATGCAAATTCATGTAACTTAGTAAACTCATATAAGGACCAATGGAATTTCCCCACAACCCCATAACTTCCAACCTTCTAAAATTACGAAAATACCCATTGCCTTTATTATGCATTGCATCATAATGCGATTATAATGTTTTAGCACCATATTTTGATGAGTCGATACTTTCTTAAGAAACTAAAATTCCAAATAACCTTAAAACAAGCAATATTTTCCTAGAAAGTGAATGTGTATTACAAGCTATTTACTTAGAAAGTGAATTGCAAGCAACTCAGCCTATCGTGTTGTTGGACATGGGAATAGCTCTGTGAAGCATGCATACGCCAAAGCTAATACCGTATGAGTATTGGATATGTATCAGGTAGCATGTTGCGGTCTTGAGCCCTCCTATCACTTGGTTAGTACCAATCCTATCCTACAACCAAATGCCATATCAAAAGAATCCATGCTGCTGCTCTAACCTATACCCTTGGATAATTGTACACTCTGCCCCTTTTTATTCTCATCAGAATTCCCATACAGAAAATCTGATTAGGGCAGGCAATTAACATATACAGTTAGAAAGTATCCATTCAGAAGATGTACATTATATGGTGTATTACCCTTGTCTTTAACAATTCGTCTTGAGATATCATTTAGAATTTCAGCAACTTGTGAATCATCCAATGAAGAAGCTTTCCTTAGCTGGATCATGTTTGCAACCAAATCTGAGTTGAAGGGCTTCTCATTCAATGCATAACGAACATATTTCCGCAAAATCTCCCCCATACCAAAACCAGTCTGCGTATGAATTAACATCATCAAACTCAAACAGCCAGGCGATAAATAGTTTCTCTTTTTAATTAAAAGATGAATGGTAACGAAAAAGAGAAAACAAATCACATGAGCACGTAAGAGCACAAACAAAATGAATGATGGACAAAAGAAGCATAAAAAAATCTCCGGATGCTGGAAAACAACTCACTATCATATATTGAAAGAAGAGTTTAATGGGAGCATAAAATAAATTTATTCAAATAAAATGAAGCCATAATTCAATTCTTCCCAGCTAAACAGAATTCCAATCACAATACTTCAACTTTTAGCATTGCCATTTTTGTATCTATTTTTTTATTTTCCATCATGCTGCTCTAAATAAAACCAACTCTTCTCCACAGCATAAGTAGATCACATAATATGTCTTCCAGAAGTATATTCACTAAATCTGCTAGGGGAAAACAAAAAAAACTCTCACGTGAAGACTTCATCATTCATAGATTGGAGAGTATTCCACACCAGTAACCTCAAGTAAGTTTTGCAAACTACAATTGAGTGAAACATGAGAAACCGAAGCAAAATAATCCTTCACAAGTTTTAGTATATACTGGTCAAGATAAGCCCATTGACCATTTTTTTAGTAACTTGCCCGCAGGGTAAGATGGTGAAATAGTGGTGCACCTATAATGCAAGCAAGAGACCATGCAGTTGTAGATGTACAGAAATAATTCGTCATGGTAGGAACATGTAAAGTAGACAATGCTATACAGAATGCCAAAAAAGACTTATAGGGATGTACCAGTTCATTTATGTGACATGTTGAGAGATAAAAACAAAAATGTTAAGATTCATTTGTCATGCTTTTGAACAAAGGACCAACCTAGGTCAGCCTCTTGTATTAAGCAAAGGAGGAAAAAACAAATGAATATTCCAAAACAAAAAATAAATGAGACAGTAACAAAACCAACCATGCCCTAGGTATATCAACAAGAACGAAGTATATCCAAGGAAACGTGAGTGTAAAGAAAGATTCAAATGTTAACTAACGCAAGACAGGTAAAACTAGATTAATCACTCTCACCGCCAAAAGGATAAAGACCACATATATGAAAGAGCATATGATATCATGTTAGGGGCCATATACATGGTATGCGCCTCACCTTCTGCATCAATCCTTCCAAAGTTGATTTCTGTACTCCATCTCTTCCTTTTCCAAGTAACTCATCAATCGATTTACAAAGCATAGCATTTTTATTGACCTGGAGTAGTTACAAGAAGTTAAGAAGCTTATCATCCATCAAAAGCAAACTGGGAAAATATCCTATTGTTCAAGCAAAATATTGCATGGAGGATGAGTACTTGGATCTGTGGAAATTTGTTGCAGTTCCAAAGAGTGACCAAATCACATTCTCAGTCACATGGTTGGACATTTCTAACAGCACTGCAGTCTCCCAAATACAGCATCCATATTGGGTAATTACGTTAAGTAGGTGGTATAAATTCTAGTTTTCCCTTCTCAAGTAGCCACAATTTTTATTCGCTCTTTGTCTATGCTGTGGCTGTCAACCTAAACCTCCAACTTTCAATTACAAATATCACAGTCTTTGCATTGAAATAGGACCCAAGACAGCTTGTTTCAAATCATTATAGTATCTGTATAGTGATAAAACTTCCGCTAATGCTTGTACAATGTATGTGTTAAAATGGAAAGCAAACAAAAATAAACTATTTGGGATTTCTTACAAGCACAACATCAGCTCATTCCATCAACTCATGTAACGATTAAAATTTCCGGTTGTCTGAAATAACTTAGAGAAGGGAATCGCCAACAAGGATAGAAGTTAATTTTGTGAGCGTGTGTGTGTGTGTGTGTGTGTGTGTGTGTGAGTGTGTGAGTGAGACAGAGAGAGAGGAATTAAAAATCAAACCAATTTGCGGCGAACGGCCTTGGGCGAATTGAAGTTGCGGAGGGTCGTGACGAAGGCAATCAGTAAGGAGACGGTGACATAAGCCAAGGGAATGGCGAGAATCCAAGGCAAGGAGCTCCGGCCGACCCTAGGACCAGGCATTGCCTGCGTCACTGAACCGGAGAATTCCACTAGGTCAAGCGCCTTCTCCTGTATCCAAGGCAGATCCTCTTCTTCTTCTACTTCTACTTCTTCAGCTTTTCCTATTTTAGCATCACTACTACTACTGCTACTAGGGTTCGTATTTGTATTTGTTTTATTCCTAGCCGCTGCTGATGGAAATGGAGATTGAGAAACCACTCGAGTTGAAGAGGGGAAGGAAGAGGGAGACAAAGACAAAAAGCGGACATCTCTGCCTCTGCCTCTGCCTCTGCCGACGAGGACGCGAGGGGGGAACAAGGATAATGTAGCAGTTGCAGTAACCATGCTAGTTCTTCCTCTTTCTGTTGCTATAGTCGTGAGAGAAGAATCAAAACATAGAACAGAAGGGCTTTGGCAGGCGGGGGAGAAGGCATTGGGTACAAGGAGATGAAAGTGGGGGAGAATTTTCTCTTTAAATAAATATGTATTCTAAATGAATTTTCTATCTAAATAAAAATTACTTTATAAATAATTTACACAACTATAAAAACATTTTACACATTAAAAGTTAAAACTGCCCTATTCAATTTGTGTCATTTTCCGTGATGTTGAAATGAAAAAGAAAATATTTATTGAGGAAGAATAATGGATAGCATAGAGTAAAATAGATACATTTGATTTTTTCCAAACCTAAATTACACGTAATTTAAATTTACATTTACCTAAAGTTGAGAAGACT
>JABCMJ010039659.1:0-11868 GCA_014822125.1 Arbutus unedo | reverse complement strand
TTAACTCATTAACCAAAAATACCCATTTGGCGAGAAAGCTTTTCCTCGCCAATTTCTTTTAGTCAAGCCTCTTGGTCTATCATTATACCTTGAGAAATAGAAGGAATTACAACCCCTATTCCCACCAAAAGTTTAGGAAATAGTTGGAATAAATTTGTGTCCTTTTCTTGAGAGATATTTTTATTAATTCATGTCTTTCTACTAATGGGCTAGTAAACTCTATATATAGCAAAGATTGTTTATCATATATGTTTTTTTTTGATAAAATTGATAGTTTCTTCATGACTTTCTTTGCCAAATTTTTTGAAACCGTCTGTTTATGACATATATACATACATACATATATATATATATATATATGAGAGAGAGAGAGAGAGAGAGAGAGAGAGGGATGTACTCCATGTTAGAAAGGCCTAACTTACTTCCATATTATTGCATCATAGGCCATTAAAAGCCAAAAGAGTGACACCATTCCAAATTTGCCAAAAAAGATCCAAATTTTGGGAGTTGACCGTTACTTGGTGTTCACGAGGTAAGGAAAAGCAGGCCCAGAAAACGGCGTCCTCTTCACAAAGCGTCCTTTCATTCTTGGCCTCTTCTCTGCATTGAGCTTCCTGACTTCGTACCTTATCTTCTTTGAGAACAATCTTGTCCTTCTCTTCTCTCTATACCTCGACACTCGAGCTTCTCTTCCTCCATCGCTGCCTCTCGCATGGCTGCCGCCCACTCCTCCATATGACTGGGAATAACCCTGGAAATTATCACATAGTCAGGGCTTTAAATCGCATTAGTAGAATATGTAACAGTATCATTGGTACAATAATATACTGGTTGATAATGGATAATATCGGCCAATACCTAAGCAAATAACGCATTTGAAGTTTTTATGTAAGAAACGATACGATACGTACAAATACATGCTAGTTTATATCTGTCATGATACATTTTATTGGGGACAACAACAAATACATATGCATATATCATCACATTTACGAAGTTTTAAATAGTGATATTTGAAACACGTAACAGTAACGGATGCAGTTTAGTCCTATTGTGAGTTTTGAATGTTATGTCCTAAATATTGGTTATTGCAGTCAGAAAACTTTAAATTTATTTCTACCTAAACAAAAACTCTCAGAACGCATAAATCAATTATAACGGTTGAGTAGCGATTGTGAAAAAAATAAATCAAAACATAACAGGAATCGGTCATACGCAGGCAGCACCTACATATATATTGAATTTTTATCAAATTGCTGCATAGCTGTCGATTTGAAACCTATTACGTAGCTGTTATAATGAAAACATGAGAAGAGGGAGCGTACCATGAAGTCCAGCCAACCATCATCAGTGTTGAAGTCCGGTCGGATTCCGTTAGTCCATGGAGAGCCTTGGCTAGCCCAAGAACTAATTACACCCTCATAATTCAAACTCAAAATCATCTTCCTCTTTACTTCTTCTTTCAATCCACGCCTGGTCTCCATTTCAGCCACCACCTTTTCCTCTTCTCCATTCATGTCATAGTCAAAGTTCCAATCTATCGTCTCCCTCTCTAAATCCAAACCCATGTCCAATTGACAATCAACACCCTCTTCCACATCATCCTCACCATCTTCAATCTTAACTTTTTTACTTTCCAAAAAATTACCCACATCATCATCTTCCTTGCACTCTAATAACCCTAACCCTAACCCTAACCCTTCCATTCCACAGGAGTCCTCGTCGAGTCCAGTCCCTAGTAAGCTCTCAACATCTGCAGCAAACTCAGCCAGTTCCATATCCGATGGCAGAATTAGACCAGCAAGATTTTCCAAATCAATATCACATGCTTCATCGCCTAATACTCCTTTATCTCTCATAAAAACCTCAAACCCACAACCTGCAGCGGTTGCCTCTCTTTCGTACCCCACAGCATCCGTGGCGCTGTTCGATGTGTTGCATAACTCCGCAGCAAAAGGGTCGAAAATCGGGACACGATAAAGCAGCTGTTCTTCGCTCTCTTCATCAGGCGAATTAGATGCTTCTTCCGCACCAATCTCAGGGACCAGAAGAAGTGGGTTTGTGGATGTGAAGCCAGACACTGCCTTAGCAGGCTTGGGGTTGCGCGGGGTTCGAGCCTTACGGGTGAACCCTTGGAGCCAAGCAGGCGGAGGGTTCTCTGCGTTCGACAAGCCAAACGCAGCCTTATTAGATGCTGCCTTCTCGAGCCGAACCCTTTCGTGCCTGCTTGCTAGCTGGTTGGCCGAGTGGACCAAGGAATCGCATCCTTGGCAAAGGAAAGCATCGTCGGCAGCACAGTACCACCGGGCACGTTTTCGTAGACAACTGTCACAAGCTCGAGCCGTCTTGCCTCCAACAGCGTTTGCGGCTTTCTTTGAAGTGATCATGGAGAGAGAGGGGAGTGGCGGAGGTGGGTGTTGTTTTGGTTGAGATATTAAAACTGGGAGTCAAAAAAATGAGGAGCTGAAAAATGAAATGCAGGTGGGGGAAGTGGGAAGAGTGCAAGTGAATATTTAGGGCACAAAACTGGAAGTGGGTGCAATTATTGTAATGGAGGGGTATGTCTATTTGACCCACTGATAGCCCTTTTACTCTCAACTTAGGTTGGGGCTCTTATCAGAAATGGTGCATTTTTGGTGGATTTTGTACAGTGATAGTTTGTGTCATTTGGGACCCACGAGGTGGCGTTATCTAGCTGCTGATTGGCTGAATTTATGAAGTTTATCTTTAATCTCATCTTTCTGATTGGCTACCTGCCTTTTCTTTGATACCTTGTGGGCCTAACTGGTGGGGTTTGGCCATGCATGGCATCATGGCTCATCTCTCTCTCTCTCTCTCTCTGAGTAAAAGTGAATAGGACATTCTTGGTGTTATGTACCCCATGGCTCAATAATTCCTGTTAGAAGTTTAAACTTCTTGTTTTTGGTCCCCGCTGAGGTTGCTTTCATCTCTCTCTCTCTCTCTCTCTCTCTCTCGTGTTTGAGTCGAGGCTTCTGGAGATGGATGCTCTTAAATCACTCTCGTCCAGTTAATGTGATAGTGGACGTGAGTGGCGAATTTCGGCCTTAAACTTACTCATGTCGTAGTTTTATGGGGTCCACGCAAGGATGGAGGAGGAAAAAGCTAGTAGGGACGATCATCCTTGCAAGAAAGAAATTTTTTTTTTATTACTATATAGAAAAAAGAAATTTTTTTTATGAAATATATAGGTTCGTCCCTGCTAAATATTTTGAAAAAAAATTTAAAATAGTAGTAAATACATATTCGTTCTGCATAGTAAATTTTCTAATTCCGTTCCTGGTCCCACGGTGATTACTGGCAGTGGCTCCTCACACTTCTACTTGTAACTGACGGTATACTGGGGCTATGCATGGACTTTGACATTGTGATTTATATGATAGGAATCAACAATGTTACAAGCACAACAAATTTACACAACATGACAAAACTACGTCGTTTCATTAAGGGAAAAAAAAATTATACTATTTTTTTCCTTAATGAAAGGACGTAATTTTGCCACATAGTACATTGTGTTGTGCAAATTTGTTGTGCTTATAGCATTTTTGGATAAGAATACGATTTGCAGTCAAAATTTTGAAACATTTAACTTCACATAAAAATGACGTGTGGGACAGGGAGATGTTTTATTAAATTTAATTAAATTAAACTAAAGTTCTATCGAATTATTAGCTCAGTAAGAATGTGTTCTTGTGCATGGAATTATTGCCGAGACAAGGAGATATTTTGTTGATCAGAGAAAGACGGTTATAGGCAGAACAGAAACAAGCATTACACCGTTTATTGGGGAATAATTTTAATCAGATAGGGAAGAGAAATGCTACATCAACTCAACTTACAATTAGAGTTTATAGTTGAATGAAATTCTAATTATAAAAAATTAGGATTTAGAGAATTTGAATAAAACTTATCTTGTTAGTGGTCAATTAACGAACAATTCTAATCTATTTTAATGAGTAATTAGGAGATAGATTAGGACTTAAATTGGTGAGGTAGAACCTCCAAAAAAATCATACACTATTGGGGTAAAACCTAGGCAGTAATTTGTTATTGCAAGCATTAGATTGAGAGTTGTTAATTACCTAATTCTAATTTAATCATCAGAGTGTATTTTTGCTAACTAGAGGGGGAAGGTCCATGGACGGTTTATTATTATGTAGAGATTAGGTTTCAAGAGACTTAGAGTGCTAATGTGTTCGGCCACAGATTGATAAACTAACTTAAACAAAAACGGGCCGCCGGGGGGGGGGGGGGGGGGGGTGACCAACGACAGGTCCAAGTGTAGGTCATGACTCGATGTCCCACAAAATGAGAAAGGGCAACCACCCAATACACAAAAAGAGCAAAGGAGATCTCGCTCTTGTGATGATGACTATCCAAATCCACTAAAAGGTCCATGCAAAACCTAGACGTATTGGAGAGGTTGCGATGGAAAGAACATCAGGTGAGCGACTTGGAGTGGTATCTCTCTCGACAAGAGAAAGAGATGAGAGATCTTAAAATGACTTTGGGTATATAACGTTTGGCTCAATCCCAAATCGAAACGAGTGGGACACGAAAACACACCTGAATAATAGGAAGCCACTATGAAATGAAAGGTGGCCAAGAACAAATAAAGGGGGGAGAACCTATGTTGGGATGCGATTTGCTAAAGAATTAAGAAGAGGCTACGTCCATGGGCGTGCCTTGAATCTTGCCAAATCTGCTTGACACGATTGGCCTAGAGCTCGCTCAATAGATTTTGGATTTTAGGGTTGTTAACAAGCAGAGCACAATCAAAATCCTTGATAGCTATTTATGGTTCAAATAGAAATTAAAAGGGGTAAACAGAAACTAGGTATGCTAGAAACCAATGTCCCTGTATCGATTTAACACATTCAACTACAATCAAGATGAAAACTCAATATAATAATAGTAAACCCTAAACATGCTATCTAATCAGAAATCAAGAAACTACTTATTGTAAATCGTAACTTAAGGGTTGGAAGTATTTCCCCTACCTCATTAATTTCAAGGCACAAGCTACGAAATATCCTTCGGATTTGGTGAACCTCCCACTGACATAACCTCCAATAGTCAAGAACACTCAAGAACAACTCTAAACCCTCTCTCTAACTTTCTGATAATCTTCCCATATGATTTCGTAATACTCTAAATCATTCTAACCACGTTTATATAACCAAATCGTTATTACGTGCATGATAAAGGCCATAACGTTCTGTATAAAAACTGAAAATAAATAGATTCCTCCATTAATGCCAATTACGAAATACCTATCAGTTGAAGAATTCGAACAGACTGCTCGAGCAGTCTCAAGCTCGTTCTTGCCAGCTCTTGAAAAAAAAAAGGTCACTCGAGCAAGTTACAAATTTTCAAATTCCAATTTTTAAATAACAGAAATTCCACTATTTAAAGAAAATGTATTCATTAATATTTAAATTAAATTAAAATTTAGGGTTATTACATGATGGATAGAGTACCATTCAAAATGACATATTCGAAGCTTGTTATGGTTCCAAGCAAACCAAAAAAAAAACTTGGTGAACAATTTACATATACATAAATTGGACATAAAGAAGAACGAAACTAATAGAACCAAATCCAATGCACTATGGCCTTCTGATTGACTCTCTGTGTGTGTGTGTGTGTGTGTGTGTGTGTGAGAGAGAGAGAGAGAGAGAGAGAGAGAGAGGTGGATGAAGTAAGATTAGAGAAAAATATTAGGAAAAATCCAAATATGTTCTTATGAATAATTCATTCCTTTTTTCTCTTTATTTCTAAATAGTTCTATTATGGAAAGATTGGGAAAATAATTAAAATTTTAAAATATGAGGTTAATTGGAATTTTTTTCTTATTATCCCTTGTTTTTGTTTTGTTCCCTCAATGGTTAAAAGATTAGGAAAATTCTAAAAATGGTGAGTTTTTCGAAAGCAAACGTTTTCGAAATCGTTTTCAAAAAAAGTCCTTCCAATTACAGTTGAATTTAAAATTTGATCGGGTAATCTCTATCGCCGGATCAAATCTATCTGGACCGTTCTTGTAAAAATATATTTAAATTTCAACCGTTGAATCATTTCGAATCGATCCCGACCGTCATTGTGAAATGTGTGGAACTCACACCATCTTATATTGTATAATAGATATAATATAATGCCTACATGTCATATATATGACATGTATGTATACGTGATATAGGTATAAAAAAACGTACGTGAGTAAAAAATACGTGTGAAAATAATTTAATCTAAAAAAAATATTTATTCACGTTTTAATTTTATCGGGTCCTTATAATCTTTGGCTTCAGATTTGTGCACACAATATGCAACAACGGTAAGTTTCATTGAATAACGCTATCCCGAAATCAAAATTTTAATTTATCCCGATGAAAGATTATAACGAAAAAGCATATTGTACTTTGTTGCACAAAACAACTATATGCTACCCGAAACCTCTCAAACATAGCTTCGATACAAAGAAGAAAACATATAGAAACTACAATTGACAATAAATAGAAATTACACAAAAACTCGCACAATAATTTGAGATGTAAAAACTCGCACAACGGTAGGTTTAATTATACGATAGATGATAGCATACCTCATTAATGACCTATAATTTCATATTTATAAGTCATCGAGCGTAATTATTTAATAACATAATATCTAGAAAATCTTCTCTTATTCATTGATATTAAATTATAATGTTTTCATTCGAGAGAACCTTCCATTCTTGACGCAATTCTAAATTCAGGTACTGCCATACCTAGACTTTCCTATTAGGGATCTACTGCTGTTGCAGAAGATTCTCACCGTCTTAACCGAACAACAGGCCTATGGGTCAGTACTCGGCAAAGCCCACGTCTTCCCCATGTTAAGCCCATTCGGCTTCCCTTGGTCGAAGCCCAAGATGCCAGAGTTGAACCGACATCATTATGCTGACCTATCCAGAGAAGGCTTATTCAGTAATACGTTAGCCCAATTAAGCCCCACGATGCCGACACGGCCCATGTTTCTCTGCCCAGCTTAATTCTCATTTGTCCAATGATGTTTCGGCCTTGTATTTCGGTCTCCACAACTTCATAAACTAACCAAAATTTTTGATTTTGAGCTTGTGTTTGCTCATTGAACGCTTGTTTGAGATAAGTTTTTTACTTACGAAATCAAGCTTGAACATCTTTGTAAAGCTCGTTAAGCTTTCATATCAAATTTAAACAAATTGACGCTCAGATCATTCGACATATAATGTGTAAAAGTTAAAGTTACTCAAGATCCACTCGATTAAAACTCGTTTGCAGTCGACTTGTTTCATAAACAAGTCACGTATGAACGTATACTTTTAAAATTAGTTAATTTTTCAAACCAAACTTCAACAGTCAATTGTTTAGCTCGGTGGATTCGTTTATATGATTTATTCTGAACAATATTTGACGTTCTCTCCAAGATATTTGTTTATATTAATATTAATTTTAATAAGTTCGGGCAAGATATTTAACAACCAAAAATCTAGTGGTCCCAAAAACGAATATGACAGAGCACCGGATGCCCTAGCGAGAGTAGCCATGACACGTGTGGTGCAAAAGGGAAAGAGTTAATTTTTGAATAATAAATGGAATGTATACGTGGCACACACGCTAACGAAGAGAGACCAAAAATGCTAGAAATATATTATTTTTACGTATTATTTTTATACATAATTCAAAATTACGTTATTTTGTATTGAAAAAAATTATATTTATTTTTTATTCACATGCTTAAAATATATTTAGATCTTACTTAACACAAAACGACATAATTTTAAGTGATATATAAAAATAATGTGTTAAAATAATGTGTGTGTAGCACTGTTCAACGAGTGACCTCTTGAAAACTCACTCCCCAGCCTTCCTTCCATCATATGTACCGACACGCCAAGTTTGAAAACTCACACCTCCATCGCTGCTTGATTTTATAACGAACCACACTCATGTACAGACATTGATTGCACATGGTGTACGGATAGTCGATACAACTATTTTTCTTTAAAAGTTTCATTGATTTTTTGAAATTAAATCTAATCGAGTCAATGAATATGTGAATATTATACTTGACAAACGCTTTTGTTTTTTTTTTTTTTATATAATTTAAACCTAATGGAGTTAATATGTGTATATATGATAATCTAATGAATAAGTCTACTAAGACATCAAGTTATATATCAAATGGTACATCATGACTACATGACATATTTGTAATAATCCAAAAATTTAATTAATTTTTATTAATAAAATAAATTTTTGTTAATAGATTAGATGTTATTCATTTTAATTCAGCATTTAAAAATTTGGATGCCGCTCGAGCAACCTTTATTTTTTCACACCGCTCGAGCAATTTGTTCAAATTCAGAGTCTCAGCCACTGCTGCGATCATGACATTAATGGTGGAAACATTTTCGTATCAATGATTATACGAGGTTTTATGGTTTTGATTGCCGAATAATGCACGTAGTTATATAATCCTAGTCTAGGTGCATTTTTCTTTACAATTCCGTAATCCTACAGTTCAGAAACTTGAGAGAGATAGGATATTTGTTCTTGAGAGTTCTTGGAGGTTTTGAGTACTATCCATCCGAAGATTATCAAATCCGAGGTTCTTTTGCTAGCTAAACTCCAGGATTGAGGTAGAGAAATACACTATCAACCTTAGATTATGATCTACAGTAGGTTACGTGTCTATTTTTCCATCGAAATGCATGATTAGGGTTTCACTATTTTTTGTAGAAAAAACATGAAATTGGTTTATGTTCATTGATTGATTCACCAAATCGAAAGAGGGGTTTTCATCCTTAGATTTTGATTTTTCTATTTGTGTTTACAATTTCTATTTTGGCTCAGAAAATCTCAATTCAGTGTCCGAATCGAGCTCATTGAGATAAGAACCCTAAAAACTAAAGCTGCTGGAAAAAACAGTTCGCTTGAATATAATTTGATTTTTTCAAAAATCAGAAGCCAGAGCCCAATTTTAAGGCAGACCGCTTGAGCGACTTATGAAAATCCAGAATGTGTTTCAGCCTCTGGCATCAGATCCAGACCCTGTCCTACACTATTATGTATGTTCACATTGCACAGACATTCACGAATATGTTTTGTATGATTATGAGTTCCCATAGAGCTTCATCTGCACATTTGACCATACTTTGACCATGAGGTGCTTATGTTATAAACTATGATGGGGTTAAATAGTTGATTTGTGAGGTACCGTAAGTTGCTATAATTTTTGATATGATGATGTGGCCGTCATGCCAACGATAGGCTGATTATGACCGTTAAGCCATTGGTTGAGTAGTATTGGGTCATCGTGCCAATTGTGGTTTCATGTGGCCGTCATGTCAATGGATTAAAGCATGTACAGATGAATTGATAGATTAAAAGTATGATTTGGTGTTTATTTGAAAATCTAGAATCCATGTTAGGGACACCGATTTAAATGCCACTGTAACACGAAAGAGAAAAGTGTTAGGTGATCATTATAATTAATGAAAAATGTAGTGAAAAAGTAAGTTCGTTAAATAGAATTGTTGGTCATCGTGCATAGAGATGTGTTATGAGCGTCGTCCCAAGTTTGTGTTCCATGTGGGTTTGAGTCTCGCCGAGCGTCGTCCCGTTTGTTAAGAACCCCAACTAGGAGATGGGTGTATTCGTTTGAAGTTGACTTCAGGGTGCATCTGCGTTGGCAGCTCCGGGCCCTGAGGGAGTGACAGCTTGTCTTGGGTGACCTTGAGCCAGTAAAGGAGAAGCAACTAAGGATCGTGGGTATCTAACTCGGCAAAGCCATGTTTTCGATCGGGTTTAGTTAAAGTACTGAAGTAGGCCGGTATTTATTCAAGTAGACGGTAGAAGGTCTCTGCCTTACCTCGATAAGGACTTGTCAATATCAATCGAGTACTCTATACTAGACAGTCGGGTAAGAAGGGATACCGAGGAAAAAATGTATCCTTAGAAACTTTAATAGAATGAGAGCACAATGAAGTTATGTGATTTTAAACATTTTTCATGAATTATATGACTTACTGTATATCTATATCTATGTGTTGATTTTTCGATGACTTTTTCTTACTGAGTGTCACAACTCATTTGGCGCAACTTCTCTACCCTTAGTATTTCATACTAGATGTTACAGAGCAGCTAGAGTACCTCCATGAGTATGAAGAGTCGGGACCTGTCAAGGAAGACAACAGTGACATTTGGCTATCTTATCCTTAGTAGTTCTGTTTTATTTTTTAAATAAAAGAATGTAAACCCTAAGGGGTATTTATGTCATTTTCACTTCTCCACTACTGAAACTCTAATTTATTTTATCTTCCATTGTTTTAAATAATAATAAAAGGATATTTTCGTCATTTACATTTCAATTGACTTAAAAATTGATTTAAAGGTTTTAAATAATATTGTTTCAAGAAATCGGGACGTTACAATATCATCATAAGACAAAATGTAAAAGCAAGTTCCATAGTTCAAATTAGTAAATACGACATAGACATGATATGTAACTTAATGTATAATGTGATGTATTAGTTGCATTGTTCTAATCTAATTGGTAAACCATGGAAATTTCAATCATTTCGTTCATGGACAGACGATGAATTTTAGGTAACATTTGTTTTTTCACGATAGACTTGACTTGAGTAGTGTTTTGTTACGATCAAAGGATGGTCTCTAGTTACAAAAGAATAGAAGACTGAGATGTGACATGTAGAGATCGATGTGACTTTTTTTCTCATTTATTTTTTTTATTTTTTCATTCAAAATAACATCGTTTTGAATGAACTGAGTATTAATAATTCAGCTAAACATGACAGAAACAACAGGAACCAAAACGACATCGTTCTATATTAAACTACGTCATTTCGATATGTAACAGGCAGAGATGGAATCAAGAAGGGGCCAATAGGGGTGGTAGCCCCTGTAAGGAAAAAAAGACTATATTATTATATAGAAAAATAAAAAAATTTCTATGAAATATATAGGCTAATTCCTGTTAAATATTTTAAAAAAATCAAATATTAGTGAATACATATTCACATCTGCTTAGTGAAATTTCTAGCTCCATCTTTAATAGCAGGAATTGTTGCGTGGGACTACACAATAGGCCCCTCGGATTCTTGGTTACAAAAGATTAGAAGAATGAGATGTGAGAGGTGTAGAGATGGTTGTGATTTTTTTCCTCATTTGTTTTTACTAGAAAAAAGCATTTTATGTGAGCTACGCACTTGATCAGCACGTAATATCGATTGATAGATATGAATGCATGTGCAATTAATATTACAGACATTTTTACAAAAGCAAACAAATAAAAAATGTAACTACACAATAATGTCGATTTACGGTGCAGCCCTCAACACAACGATGTCGATTTACGTTTTTTTTTAGAATAAGTCCACTAATACATCAAACTATATATCATGCTTATGTGGCATGTCATTTTAAGTATACAGTGTAAAAGTGGGTCCTATAAATTTTGATATGCATTTAAATTAGTTGATGTTACGTAAGTATGATATATAATTTGATTCTAATAAATATTCGAATGATATTCTGGCTGGAATGGGGAATTTTGAGTGATGAAGAAATGGTAAACCCAATCAAGGTGTAAGGGCAACCAGTTCGAATAACCAATCAGGGTGGTCGATCAAAAGAAAAATAGTAGCAAAGTCCAACCAGTGAGGGTTAAGGGCGACCAGTCGATCGGATTTCTTCTTTGAATTCTACAGCTGGGTTTTATCTCATTGAAGCTTAATTCAAATGTCTAGAACACAAATTAAGACACGGGGGAGATATACACTACAACAAAAAACATCTTTCCCGACTAAACTTT
>JABCMJ010039653.1:0-31639 GCA_014822125.1 Arbutus unedo | reverse complement strand
AGGTAGAGGTAGAGGCAGCCCTTCGGACAGATATACCTAATATATTGTGGTCAGACAAAATGAAAAAGAATTAATGCTGTTTTCGTGCCATGACGAAAATAAAATAGGAAAAAAAGCACAATTGATAACAGTGAAAACGAAAGCAAAGAAAGAATGCAAGAGTGGCTACAATTTCTGGCCACTAAAATGGGATTCGTGTAAGCTCAAGATAGTAACCTTGGCCTACTTTTCAAAGAGTTGCCACGTAAACACTATTTCGAACACACCTCTAAAACAAATTAATCATATTTTTGCGTAAGGTTTTACGATCTGAACTATTTATTTTATAAGTCTCAACATGTATATTATCTATGCAAAAAATAAGAATGATCGCATGTCTATAAGTGGATGATTCGGTCTATTTTTCAGATGACAAATGTTGTTTAGTTAGATTGTTACTAATGTTTGATTAATCTAATTTTTGGCATGAATACTTTATGTTGGATTTCGTAATAGTTTGGCGAATGAACTTGGGAAATCAGAGGGTTTTCACGAGACAACCAGAAGGATCCTCTTATTTATGGCGGCTACACAGAATTTTGATGACAATCATTAAGGGTCGACAGTTCAAAGGTTTAACCATTTTAGTATTTGAAAGGTTTCTCATGTGTATATAACCTCGTTATCCTCAAGTTTGTAGATATTAAAGAAGCATTCATCTACACTACCGTATTCTATTTTAGTATTTTTTGAGTGAGAGAGAAAGACATACACAAGCTCAAATTCATAAGAATTCGTTGGTTGGTGTTCCATCCGTCTGAGTTAGCTATTTTACACTGAGAGATAGACGTCGATGCAACCTTCAACACCTAAGGTGAGACGATGAATTTGTTTTAAGGGGACTGTGCTTTCACAAAACTTAATTGTATTGTATCTGATTTCCCTTTTATAACCTTTTGTAATTTCAATTTAATGTTTAACATAAGTTGTTGTCATGACCCATCCTGGAGTAGAACGAGTAAATAACTAGCCAGTGAGTAAAATCCACTAAGGCTTAATAGGTGTAAGGGTTAAGAACTTTAACTAACTATTATGCCAACATGTTAAGTTCATGATTAATATCAGAGTCAGCGAAAGTGTGTAAGATGCAAAACCAAAATTCCTGAGGAAAATGTGCACAAGAAGCATACATGCATCCCAAAGTAAATATACATCTCCAAAAATACAAGTAAAACCAGGACCTGCCAACAGCCACAAAATATGATATTGTTACAAAACATACTAATAAACAAAACGAGACAGCTATAATCCAATGTCTCCTTACAACCTACCGTCCTGCTCCTCGTGACTTAGCATATTGCATAACAATATTCATTAACGCAAAACTAGTATGAATTTAAATACAAAACTTTACAAGTTTGTCATATAAATCACTTGATCATGCAGCGATATGAATATCAATAACCTTAACTTGTCTCATAAAACACAGTCGAAACCTTAAATAACAAACAATAGTTTTCCACATTAACTACTTAGTCTAATGACAACCAATTATAATAGGTGGGCGGGCTCCCTTGTTGCATTTATAGCATTGTATGGTATGATGTTATCTATTTAACAATATTGATCATGGATGCCTCCCTTATTCCATCACATTGTTATATTCTATTTCCCTAGCGGTTGGGACACTGTTGGATCATGCGTGGTCGGCTTGGACCAGTCACTTTCATTCTGGTGGCCAACTCGATCTGCGGTACTCAGCTCGGTTGTTCAGCCTTGTGTGCTCGACCTAAAATGTTGAGCCAGTGGTCAGTTTAAAGCACACAACCTTAGATCATGGCAGTGTTATACAACCAATACTCGGACCAATTTGCTCGGTTGTCAGTAATGAATGATTCAGTAACTTTCTCTCATGTAACGGACTGTGTATAGCATTTACCTTTTCGGGGCATTGCACCCAAACCCTTGCTCCACTGATGATGCTACCCTCAAACTCCCACTAAGAGGCATTATCCTTTAGGACCGCCATCAGGGGGCACGACCCGCTAGGATCCCAAAGGTACACTACTGTGTGACAGATGTTAGACTGAACTTGGTTACAGATTTAGATTGTCATTCAATTATGTTATGTTCTATCTTTATATTTAAGTTCCGTTCACTTATAAATATTTGATCTTATTTTCAGCAAAAATGTCAGCTCAAAACATGCCTATCAATGTGACTGGGAATGTCAATGGATTAGGAAATGACAATGAATTTTTGCAAGTGTTGCACTTCCAATTGTTCCGTTTAGCCATGTGGATAAGCCAACAAAGTTAATAGGTATTGATTTCAAGAGGTGGAAGTAGAAGATATTGTTCTATCTCACGACTTTAAACCTTGTAAGGTTCTTGATTGAGGAAGTACTTGTTGCTGCAAAAGACGAGACAAACAAAGAGATTCTCATTGCTCTAGATGTGTGGAAGCACTTTGACTTCTTGAGTTGGAATTATGTCTTGAATACCCTGGAGAATTCACTGTACAATGTCTATTGTGATGCAAAGTTTGCTAAGGAGCTATGGGTGTATTTAGACAAAAAGTATAACATTGAGGGTATCGGTGTCAAAAAATTATAGTTGGTCGATTCATGAATTTTTCTGTGGTGGATTCAAAGACTGTGGAGAGTCAAATCCAGAAACTTCAGCTTATTACCAATGAAATCAAAGCAGAATAGATGCAACCGAGTGAAGCCTTTCATGTTGCTGTTGTGATACATAAGCTGCCCTCCATGTTGAAGGAGTTCAAAAGTTGTCTCATGCTCAAGAAAAAGAACATATCATTGGAGGCTCCATGGATTAAACCTCATATTGGGAAAGAACATTAGAGTATGGACAAGAGTGTGTGATCCTCTTTAATGTCCAAGGTTGATGTTGTTGAGCACGGCCAAAGCTCTATGACATATAAGAAAATGTCAAGAAGGTAACAGTCTAGCAAGGCTTATAAGTTGGGACACAAGGGTGGCATCGCTAAGAAACATAGCCTCCAACGATAAGATGGGACATTGCTCGATTGATTGTTGCCAATTGTAAAGGAATCCATATCAACACCATGCTAGAGCCCATGTTACGGAAAAGCTTTCCAGGGATTTGAGTGTTATCAATTTGTCTGCAGTAGTATCAGAGGTGAACTTGGTTGGTTCTAATCCAAGAAAATGGTGAATTGATATTGGGACAACTATCCACATTTGTTCTGATAAACGGATGATTAGTTTCTTTGAGCCTATGGATGATACTGAGAAGCTTTACATGGGCAATTCGGCTACTTATAATATTCTTAGACAAGGCGAGATGGTCCTCAAGATAACTTCAAGGAGAGAGCTAACTCTTACAAGGTCCTATATGTGTCAGATATAAAAAAAAAACTTGGTGTCTAACTCACTACTTAGAAAGCATGGCTTTAGCATGATGTTTGAGTTATACAAGATTGTTCTCACTAAAGTTGGGTTGTATGTGGGGAAGAGTTATGTTTTGCGAAAGTAGCAATACCTACACCTAACAAGGTGAAAATAGGTTTCAAAACTATTAATTTTGTACTCATCGATTATGCACATAATAGCAGTGCATATCAATTTTATTGTGCATGAATCTGAAATACCAGATATACACAAGAACACGATTATGGATTAAGGGAGTGCAATATTTTTTGAAAATATATTTCCGTGTAGATCTAGTGACCAATCGAGTTCGGTAAAACAAACTTTAGAAGCTGGTGAAGAAATAAGTCGAGACCAAGAAGAAGATGTTATTGGCAAGCCTAATGGATTAGTTCTATTATTTGTGCAAGGCCAAATATATTGGTGGCTACTAGAAGAAATTGAGGATCCCCGGTCCATGAATCAATAGGAGGAAACTCAACGGAATCCTCCAAGTACCGGAGAAAGAAGGAATACATACGGGAGGCGGAAAAAACTTCAGAGAAAAAGTCTCGTGGACAAGTATGGAGAAATCAAGTTCCAGTCTGAACATATAGTGTTTAACTTTTTAAATATGCATTGTGTAATATTTGCCATTTTTTAAATGCCTATAATGAAAATAACGTCATACATATGTAGGGGATCTACAATAGTAAAGATATTATGGTCAAATGATCACGTACAGTTCAATAATCTAATTATATTATCAAAACACTACACATAACCATAATCTATTTTGACATTACAAACACTTCCATTGATTCTGATTATGAGTTTCTCATATTCCAAAACCTACAATCTATGATGTAAAATTTTATAATCTGTCGAAATATCCCGCCCGAACACCCACTTTGAAGATTTGAAGAGCAGTAGATAAATTTATATGCTTCAACTCGAATTTGTAATGAATAATGTAAAACAGAATTTAAAGTCATAATTTAAAATTTTCTGGGCTTTGAAATATAATATTATGTTCACAAATCATTCAAAGCACTGAAATGATGAATAGTAAAAAATCAAATCAAATCAGATTTTTTTATGATCAATTCTAATGAAATCACCAAATGTCAATAGAATCCATTAAACGTCATCTATTGCCAAGTCTATTCTTAAAAGATGCTTCTCCCACTGCATGTTCAGAAAATGAAAAGAAATATATTTCTTGCATTTTTTATATGTGCAGTTAACAGAATAATTATGAGACTTACGTTTTTTATTTTTTTGAATGAGATTAGTTTTTCTTCAAAATATGTCCTGCAAAAATACGAAATTTACAAGAATATTATTTTTACACTATTTTTTTATTCAATTAAACTATCAATTTTTAATTTTTTCATAGACTTCTTTTTATCAAATGAACATGTAAGGAAATAATATATATATATATATATATATATATATATTTATTTCATTTCACTAAAATTTTATTAAGAATAATTTTCTTATACCAATTTTTTGACAAATCAACAATCATAAGATACTTTTACTTGTACATATGCACAAGTGTGCTTCAAATTGATATACAACCCTAACCATCATGTAATCCTCCTACCAAATTTTATGACTCAATTCTGTTTTTACTTTTTTAAACCAAACCAAACTACACCAGAAGACTAAACTAAAAGAGTAATGTGAAGAGCAAAGACGTTCTGGATATATGGATACAAATGTATTCAGAACCATTTGATGTAAGGGTAAAAACACATAGGTGCTCTGCTGGGCTATAGTCCACGTGGAAATTTTTTTTGTTTTGTTTTTTGTATGTAAAATTTTAGCCCGTCCTATTATTTATAGTCCAATATATTTTTTAGTTCAATTCATTTTTAGTTCAGAATAAATTAAATTTCTGGTTTCGCCATTGGTTGGATGCATGTGAGATCCTCAATAATACGTGAACTCCGTATATATCCAACAATTCTAGATATATTTGTGTCCAAATGTATCCGAAACATCGCTGTGTTCACACTTGGATGGATATTTTCCACATCCCTCAAAACTAGGATCATAAAACATATACACACTAGATTTAGCAATAATTTTACAAGATAGGCAAGGAAGGAATGAATGGAGCTAACTCTCAACTGTAACTGAGCATCCATATATGCGCATTTATAGCCTGTCATTTTATTCTCTCTCTCTCTCTCTCTCTTTCACACGCACATATGTATCAATTCAAATTCAACACAGTTGGATTACGAAAGAAAGAAAATAGGTGGACGAATTGGGAGGAAAACCATTTACTTCTTCAATAATCTCGTACCCATCATAAGAGGGGAAGACGGGTTGGTCGACTGCATCACCAAACACGCTAACCCCCTCAAACGATAAATCCCCAAAAACTATATCATTTCCGTCGTAATCAAATGTGTAAACATTTTTTTTGGTTTATAGTGTGGGGCCTATATAGGGTCAAAAGGACGCAGAGGGGGAGAGAAAGAGGGGGAGGGAAAGGGGATTTCAAGTGTTTGATGAAATGATTGAATAAGTCCAGACAAAGAGGGGTAGAGATAGAGAGGGGTAGCTGGGAACTACTACAGTGGTGAGGGGATTAGAGGAGAGGGGGAAGGTACCACGTGCTTGGTCTTTCTCTCGTTAAAAGCCCGTTAATACTTATGACACCAAACTAAAACCAAATCCCCACCTTCCTTCCTCCAATCTATTGCCAACGCTGCAGTTCAGATTTGAACATCAAATTGAAGTTTTGATTTCTGGGTATTGTTTTTGGATTCGTAAATGATTCAAACAAAACAATTAGATTGAAGGATTCGTTCCCAGTTCTAAAATTGGAGCTTCCTCTGTTGCTCTTCCACGGTTTGCCTCCGAATTCTCACTCTCTCTCTCTCTCTCTCTCTCTCTCTCTCTCTGTTTTAGTTGTGGTTACTTCCTCTTAGCTTGATTTGGGTATTTCTATTTTGTTTTGCTTCCTTTAATTTGATTAATTTCGATTCCTTGCACTTCACAAATTTGCACTGTGTTTGAGTTCCATCAGAATTCTAGAATACCCAATTGGTTACTTTGTAAATGTGTTCTTTTTTGCAAGACAGTTAGAGCAACGAATTGAATTGTCGGAACAAGATTCTGAATATTTCACTCCTTAAAGTTACCTTACTTTTCAGATACTCCTTCCATTATGATTATGGAAAACCCATTTCAGAATTTGACTTACTTTTCTTGTCTAGTTCTCTTTCCTAGGTGTGTTGAGCAATTAGTTCCATAGTAGTACCCCAAAACCAAAACCAAACCAAATCAAGCCTTAAGTGCCAATCAATTGGGTCGACTACATGAATCCGTTTTCTAAATTCAGCTCTGTCAATAGCATATTAAATTCTTTTTTATTTTATATTTTGCTTTTTCTGTGTTCAATTTCTTCAATGTTTAGCAATTTGTTCGATATTAGGGCCGTAATTTACTATTCCACTTCAGAAATCTTTCTTTTTGAGATGAGATATTAAAGTAGGGTCAATTCGCCCTAGACTGACTTCCACATTTGAGCAGTGAATTTGATGATGGGAGCATAATTGTTTATAGATAACATTCAACCTCGGTCTCTTTTGTTTACTTGTTTTCAGGTGTTACAGTATGTTGGAAACACAAAGGAGGCCCCCAGGGATGGGTTTAGGCCGTGGTAGTAATAGCTACATGAATGGAGCACTTCCACTAAGGTCCCCTACTGCATCATCGGTTGTTGTTGAGTTCTGTAATGCACTCAGTGGAAAGAAACCAATACATAGCATTTTAATAGCAAACAATGGAATGGCGGCCGTCAAGTTTATACGTAGTGTAAGGACATGGGCTTATGAGACATTTGGTACAGAGAAGGCGATACTGTTGGTGGCTATGGCTACTCCAGAGGACATGAGAATTAATGCGGAGCACATTAGAATTGCTGACCAGTTTGTAGAAGTTCCCGGTGGAACTAACAATAATAACTATGCCAATGTGCAGCTCATTGTAGAGGTGTGTGAGTTCGTTTCCGTTATCTGTGTGAACTTCCAAGTTTTTACTTTTATTGTGACTTCCGTAAATTATAAAGTTGTGTTACCAAAAAAACGCTGATTTCTTAGCGAATTGCATTTTGGAACACATGTTTTTAAATATGGCACGCCTGAGTTCCAGAAATAGTGTATAGTTAGTGATCCAACTGATGCCAAAGTTTTTCCTCTTTCTTTCCTTAATATTTTCCGTACAAGAAAAGAATAAAATGTACTGAACTAAAAATCTAGAAAGAGTGGAGCTTTAAAGTAAGTACATGTCAATATTGTGATCCATTTAAGCTTGTCCTGCCGTACCATCATTTGAGCATGTGGCATAATTTTTCCTGTTCCTTGTTCTGATGCTATCCACATTCCAATTAACATAGGAACTACAAACTTTAGAAGTATACTTGTTGGATGCCTGACATTCAGGCAAGGGTCCGAGATATGTGGACGATATTTATTGTTAGACAGAATACCTGGGGAGCATGTAGTCATTCGAGATTACCATATGTTTATTCGTAAAATACAAGACCTTAATCAAAAGATGCGCTAAGGTACCTTGTAAACATTATTTTCCCAAGAAAATAAGAAGACCATATTCAGGATTGTGAATATCTTTCCATGTCCCTTTGTGCTTATAAGATTGTTAACGATCAATTCATCTTAAAGCTTAAGCTTTTAGATGAGGGGGCTAACTTTATTATTTATATTCTCAACACAACCCCTCACGTGTAGCTAGGTTCTCCTCCATAAGTGGGTGAAACACGTGCAAATGTCTAATGACTAGGTAGGCAACAGGGGTAAATTATTTATATTCTCAACAGTGTCCATTTGACAATGATTGGGACAAAAATTTCAGTAGTGATAGAATCTGAATTGTTTGTTTCTCAGATGGCAGAGATAACACATGTTGATGCAGTTTGGCCTGGTTGGGGTCATGCCTCTGAAATCCCTGAACTGCCTGATGCATTAACTGAAAAGGGAATCGTATTTCTTGGGCCGCCAGCTACATCCATGGCAGCGCTGGGAGATAAAATTGGATCATCATTGATTGCTCAAGCAGCTGAAGTCCCTACCCTTCCATGGAGTGGCTCCCATGTAATCGCCCTCCCTCCCCAGTAGTGCTCATTTCTACATTTTCAGAAGTTATCTTAAAATCTAATAACTTTAACTGCCAACTTTAGGTAAAAATTCCACCAGGTAGCTGTTTGGTTGCTATTCCAGAGGATATATATTCCAAAGCATGCGTTTACACTACCGAAGAAGCAATTGCTAGTTGTCAAGTAGTGGGTTACCCAGCGATGATAAAGGCATCTTGGGGTGGTGGTGGTAAAGGCATAAGAAAGGTATGCCTCACGGCTCACACAAACTAGATTTTGACAATATTTCCCTTGTCAAGAGATTATCTTTCTAGCTAATGTTGAACGAAATTTTCATTTGTACTTTTTGATGCGTGTGGCAATTGTCCATTGAAATTGTACTAAGCTGTTGAACTTTCTAGGTTCATAATGATGATGAAGTCAGGGCATTATTCAAGCAAGTCCAGGGTGAAGTTCCTGGCTCGCCCATATTTATTATGAAGGTCGCTTCTCAGGTAATGATCTTCAGTTGAATTCTGACTGAATTAAGTAGTTTTGAATTGCTTCTTTCTAGGACATGCAAGAGTGTCCACCATATTTGTGCATAACCTTTGGTTTCCTGAAAGTAGAGCCGACATTTAGAAGTCCAGTTGCTTTGTGATCAATATGGCAACGTTGCAGCTTTGCATAGCCGCGACTGCAGTGTTCAAAGGCGACACCAAAAGGTAATTTCATCCTTGTGATGCTAATGTTCGTACTCGTTCTACTTTTGCTAGTTGTTTTTCGATGGGTTGTCTTATTTACATCACCAAGGCATATAAGAACAAATGATGGGTACCTTTTAGGTTACTTCATGATAATGTATTTCTTGTCGATATGGACTTAGACGCAATGATCTTGAATGGTGGCAATGGATGTTGCGCTAAGGATAATAGTATGTTTTAAACAGATAATTGAGGAAGGTCCAATTACGGTAGCCCCTATGGAGACGGTGAAAAAGTTGGAGCAGGCAGCTAGAAGGTTAGCCAAATGTGTGAATTATGTTGGAGCGGCTACTGTTGAGTATTTGTATAGCATGGACACTGGGGAGTACTATTTCTTAGAGCTCAACCCTCGGTTACAGGTTCGTCACTCTGGATTCAACATGAAAAGTCGGTACATATTATATTTTCCTTGCTTTTGTCATCATATTATTGTCTCTTTGTTTTTATTTTGTTGCCACTTTAAATAGTGGAATTGCCCGGTGCTAATCTCTGCGCTTGTTTGCTTCCTTGAGACAATTTGAGCACCTTAGTTGTGATAACTCTTGAGTACCGTTGGGTTTGTATGTACTTGTTTGCTTTCTTGACACTCTTGAGTCACCAATAGTTGCAGAAGCTTAAGTTGTTAGGAAATTGTCAAATAGTCCCAACCTCACAAAATGTATATCCAAACATCCTCCCTCATGTGGAGCTACGAACATCCACCCACAGAACAAAACATAGGACAAAGAGGAGAGGCAGAATCCAAATAAGGAACAAACACACAGGGGAAGCAGAATTTTAATGGGGAACAAATGCAAACAGAAAGACTACTACTCAAGACCTCCCAGAAACCAAAACCCTGATAGGCTGATACCATCGTAAGTCACCAGTTGTCTTGAAAGCTTAAGCTGTTAGGAAATAGGCCCTATAATGTATATCAACCTATCCAACAGTAGTATCTGTTTGTTGATGCATTAAACTGATATGTAGAGATGGCTGCTGGTAGGTCATGAGTCTTTTTTATTGTTTGAAGACAAATCAGTCTTAGTATACCCTCTTGTGAGAATATGCTGTACGTGATCACTTAAGCATGTTCTCAAGCCCAAATAAAATTAATGTTGGCTTGATATGGCTAGGGTTGATCCATTTTTGTGGTTTGAGTCCAGTGTGATTGATTTGCCCTGTAGTGCTGATAAATTTCACGCAAATGGTTCTATTTTAGGTGGAACATCCTGTAACAGAGTGGATAGCTGAAGTAAATCTGCCAGCAGCACAGGTTGCAGTTGGAATGGGGATTCCTCTTTGGCAGATTCCTGGTATGATTTTACCAGATTTGAGGCCATTCTTTTTAAGCCTCTGTAATTTTATATTCCACTCATGCTAATATCTATTCTGCCTTAAACTAGAAATACGGCGTTTCTATGGAAAGGAACACGGTGGAGGATACGATGCTTGGAGGAGAACATCTGGTGTTGCTACCCCCTTTGACTTTGACAAAGCAGAATCTACAAGGCCGAAAGGTCATTGTGTAGCTGTGCGTGTTACAAGTGAGGATCCGGATGATGGTTTTAAGCCTACAAGTGGGAAAGTACAGGTTTGATTTGTAGCATAGTTAGCAATTTCAATTTTGTTTGTTGCTTCTATTTAATTATACTTGGGGGTGTTGTGATAAACTCTTGCTACGTGATTTTTCTTTCTGCAGGAGCTCAACTTTAAAAGCAAGCCAAACGTATGGGCATACTTCTCTGTCAAGGTATATGGCTCACTGTAATGCTATAAGAGTATCTCCGACCAATGTCTCCAAACAGGGACCCGAAACGTAACTTTTAATTCGAAATTGCATCAGGCAATATCTTTATTCATTAAAACTCCAACCCAGTCTCTATTTGATGTTTACTTTGATGAAAACATAATCATTACTTATGTTCCCTTCAAAGTTTAACCATATTCCTTCAAAATTCAACAATATAGCAGAATTCCCTCAAAAAGTTCAAATTATGGGCATATTAACTTTAAAGATATGTAATTAGTATGGGTCTTTATTTAAGGTAATGATATCTTGTAATTGTACTAATTGTACACGATTTTTTTTTGAAAGCTGGTATTTTAGCCAAAAAAAGGAAAATCAGATGTCCATTTATTAAGTGTCTTCATATATGGAGACTCAAAATAAGGTCTCCTTTTTGAAGCCCCAAGATGGTACTTCCTTGGAGTGTTTTTCATCTCCATTTGGAGTTATGGAGGGTGGTTGGAGATGCTTTAAGTGGTCAAAAACCTCAAATTCCATGACTTTGTTAGTTACTATGACTAACCAGACATCGATGTTTTGCAGTCTGGAGGTGGCATTCATGAATTCTCAGATTCTCAATTTGGTAAGTTGCTTAGAAACTTACTAAGCTGGTTAATTACACTGATTATATGGATGCACTTTGATCAGAGACTAAAAGTTGCTTATCTCAGGTCATGTCTTTGCCTTTGGGGAGTCCAGAGCCCTGGCTATCGCAAACATGGTTCTCGGGCTGAAGGAAATTCAAATTCGGGGAGAAATCCGTACAAATGTTGATTACACCATTGACCTATTACACGTATGCTTTTTGGATTTTGATAACCTTTCTCTATTTTAGTTCTCTTCGTATATAAGCCAACAGTGCATTTTTTTGGCAGGCTTCAGATTACAGGGACAATAAAATACATACAGGCTGGTTGGACAGTAGAATAGCAATGCGAGTAAGAGCAGAAAGACCACCTTGGTATCTCTCCGTGGTTGGAGGTGCTCTTTATGTAAGTTTGCTTGTTATATAGTAGCTTTAGGTTTCTGAAGATTTTTTTTAGTGCGGACCATGTATCAGCTACCTTATTTAATACCACTGATTTTCCTATTTCCCTGGTTTTCCAACCATAGAAAGCATCTATTAGCAGCGCAGCTATGGTATCGGAGTATGTTGGTTATCTTGAAAAAGGGCAAATCCCTCCTAAGGTACCGTGCTTCAGATACCTGTTTTAGGTTTTCATTTTTTTTCTCCCTTCTGATATTTGCATTGATCAATGATTACCCTATCTGCAGCATATATCACTTGTCAACTCCAAAATTTCTTTGAATATTGAAGGAAGCAAATATACGGTATGTTTTCTAATGAGACTGTTCTACGAGTTGGATCCATGTTTTGTTTCCAGACTTTGTCTTCCTTTTTATTTTTCGTTGGGTTTTTGCTCCATCAGTCTGTTTAATCGGTCACTAAATTATGAATGGTTCTTTCTTAGATTGATGTGGTGAGGGGAGGACCAGGAAGCTATAGATTGAGAATGAATGACTCCGAGGTTGAGGCAGAGATACATACTCTACGTGATGGAGGTTTACTGATGCAGGCAAGCATTTTTGAAAGATTGTACTTGAGTTTGTAGTTTCATGGTTGGGTTTTACATTTTGGTCATATGTCAGTAACATGAAAAATTATGAGCAGAATTCTTGTTCCACAAGGAGTATTTCACTAAAAATGGATAGCAGAATTTTGACCGATCACTTAAATTTTCCGCAGTTGGATGGAAACAGTCACGTGATATATGCGGAGGAAGAAGCTGCTGGAACTCGGCTTCTCATTGATGGAAGGACTTGTTTGCTTCAGGTGATTGCTATTATTGTCTTCCCCAATGCATGCTTATACAGTTATATTTTTGTTGGCCGAGTATTTCATTTACTTGTTTTTGTTGTATCCAGAATGATCATGATCCATCCAAGCTAGTGGCTGAGACTCCATGCAAGTTGCTAAGGTATTTGGTCTCGGATGGTAGTCATGTTGAGGCTGACATGCCCTATGCGGAGGTTGAGGTTATGAAGATGTGCATGCCACTTCTTTCACCTGCTTCCGGAAGCATTCAAATTAAAATGTCTGAAGGTCAAGCAATGCAGGTAAGTCATATGATATATGGAATTGAGAAAGGTTGGATCACTTAACTACAGTGAATGTTTTCTGTAAAATTTGTTTCGGTTAGAAAAGAAATAAAAAAAAAAAAAATTGTGACTTCTTGTGCGGGTTAGAGGGGAGAGAAAATTATCATAGCTTTTCACTTTCATGTTGCATAATGTGATATGGGGATACAACTGAAGTATATTTCCTTTGGATTTTAACGGGCAATCCCAAATATTATAAAAAATATGATGTCATTTTTGTTTTCCACTATAGTTTGGGAATGAATGAAGTTTCAAAATAAGAGATTTTTTTTCTCACCTCATTTGTTATCCAAACAAAGAGAGGATTCTATTCTCTTCATTTCTCGTCACATCTCACTTAATCAGTTAAATCAAATATACTATTAAGTTTTTGTTGACCTCACTAAAGAAAAGTCTTAGAGCCACCACTGATTGGAAGTTTAAGTTTTCTGTTACTGTCAGTAGTTAAGATTTAAGAACCAATTCTTCTGTAGGCCGGCGAGCTTATAGCGAGGCTTGATCTAGACGATCCGTCAGCTGTAAGAAAAGCAGAACCTTTTCATGGATGCTTTCCAATTTTGGGGCCACCAACAGCAATATCTGGAAAAGTTCACCAGAGGTGTGCTGCAAGTTTGAATGCAGCCCGGATGATTCTTGCTGGATATGAGCATAACATTGATGAAGTAAGTATCTCTTACGTTTTAGAAGCTGAAAGTAAAGAATTTAAAGTATAGTGGAATAAGGATATGTGAACATTTGGTTGTGTTAGCCATATTAGCCTAATAAACATAAGAAACAATCAGATACTCAAAACGTGTTCCAACTTAAAACATCTAAGCACCTCAATGCAAGTCAATGTCAATTGTTGCATTCATTGCTTGTGAGTAACTCAAAATATCTATGATCCATCTCTGGAAAAATAACTAAAAAACAAAGACAGAATGAAAAAATCCTAGTTAAGCTGACCCAATTTTTCGAAAACATAAGAACCATTACTTCTGTTGAAATTTAATTTTCTCTATAGAATTTTAGACATTTGATCTAGCTTATCGAATGATTTCATATCTCAGGTTGTGCAAAACTTGCTCAGTTGTCTTGACAATCCTGAGCTCCCTTTCCTTCAGTGGCAAGAATGCTTGTCTGTTCTGGCAACTCGTCTTCCTAAAGATCTCAGATATGCTGTAAATGCATTTACACTTTGATGGTTTACGCAAAATAGTAGCTTTATATTCTTATTCTTATGCATTTTTGCAAAATTTCCTGTTATTGTTTTCAGCTGGAATCAAAATTTAAATTCTTCCAAGGTGGCTCAAGCCTGCAAACTCTTGACTTCCCTGCCAAAGTGTTGCGGAGTGTTCTTGAGGTGGGTTTATTAAATCCGATTACTAATTAAGTAATTTGTATGGTTCTTGTTTGAAATGAGATCGACTCTTATGGTATTATTTTGCTCCAGGCCCATCTAAGCTCTTGCCCTGATAAAGAGAAAGGAGCCCAAGAAAGGCTTGTTGAACCTTTGTTGAGTCTTGTTAAGTCTTATGAAGGGGGAAGAGAGAGCCATGCTCGTGTTATTGTTCAGGCCCTTTTTGAGGAGTATTTATCTGTTGAGGAATTTTTTAATGACAACATCCAGGTTAGTTCGTCACAATGATTTTTGTCCTCTTTATCTGTCCTGCATAAACTCATATTTTTGCCACCGGAGGGCAAAAAAGAGAGAAATAATAAGTATAGCTTTAAATGGAAAGGGATCATTAGTACTGTTCCGGTTGTGTAGTAGAATTCTGCTTTTTGGCATTCCCTGTAAAGCCTTCAACCTAAAATTCTCATTCACACTTGATTAGTTTCATTTTTTCACATCCAAATGACTTTTTCTGCCACCAACTTCTTTAATGGGAGACTTTTGCTGGTTGAACTCTCTTGACTGCTGAACAATCTTTACTATCACTCTGAACAATAGTACGAGTAGAACATTGAGGCAAGGAATGATATCTAAAACAATGCCAATGGTTGGCGGATTGCTCCAAATTTTGTACCTGAGCTCTTGAATTCATCGTGATATTTTAGGAGTATACTCTAGCAGTCAAATCCACAATGAATTCGGGGGTGGCTGACCAATTTAAATGTGCATTTCTTTTTTGGTAGTTTGTAGGCTTTCTTGGATTCTAATGCTTTTCTGTCCGCAGGCTGATGTGATTGAACGTCTTCGACTTCAATATAAGAAGGATCTCTTGAAGATTGTAGATATTGTGCTTTCTCATCAGGTATACACACAATCTGACTTTTTAGACAGGCTCAGCTGGCTCGGGCTTTATCCAGCGCCACTTGTTTTTGGTTGCATGAAGACAGTATCTTATTCACCGGGTCCATGTATGATTGTTGTTTTCCAGGGAGTGAAGGGAAAAAATAAGCTGATACTACGACTCATGGAGCAGTTGGTGTACCCTAATCCAGCTGCCTACAGGGATAAACTAATCCGATTCTCTGCACTCAACCATACAAATTATTCTGAGGTTGGACTTCCGTTTTGTTTTGTTTTTTTTACTGGAGGTTTCATTTGTTAGTTGAGGTCTAAATCCTGTTTATTCTTTTAGTTGACACTGAAAGCAAGTCAACTGCTAGAGCAGACCAAATTAAGTGAGCTCCGGTCCAGCATTGCTAGAAGTCTTTCTGAATTAGAGATGTTTACTGAAGATGGTGAAACCATGGATACTCCTAAGAGGAAAAATGCCATTAATGAGCGGATGGAGGATCTTGTGAGTACTCCTTTAGCAGTTGAAGATGCCCTTGTGGGTCTTTTTGACCACAGTGATCACACTCTTCAAAGACGCGTTGTAGAGACTTATGTTCGTAGACTGTACCAGGTACTGTTGTTGGAACCCTAAATTCATCCCACTTTTTAAATTATTAGTAATCATTTGGAAGGTATACTTTGATGTCTTTTTTATTTGTTTCAGTAGCCAAAAAAAAACATTTCCATTTGAAAATGTCAAAGCATTCATCTCTTGAGTGGGTCAGACAGATTATAGGGAGTAAGAAATACTTGAGTTTTGTTTTCCTTGGTCACCTCTTTAAATGAGGCCTGTTGGCCAAAGTAGCCAGCTAATGCAACTTTTACTCCAAGAGGCTCATTTCTCATTTGGCACCATTGAGACTAGCGATACAATTGAAGCTATTATATTCTCTCTCTCTCTCTCTCTGTTACTAACACTAAGCATCTTTCATCAGCCCTACCTTATAAAGGGCAGTGTACGGATGCAATGGCATAGATACGGTCTAATTGCTACGTGGGAGTTTTTGGAGGAGCACATTGAAAGAAATAGTGGACCGGAAGATCAAATTTCAGACAAAGCATTAGTTGAGAAACATACTGAGAGGAAATGGGGAGCCATGGTCATCATCAAATCTCTTCAGCTTTTGCCAATGGTAATAAATTCTGCATTGAGGGAAACAACTCATGATACACTTGACGCTATCCCAAATGGATCTATCGGGCCAGTTAGTCATGGTAATATGATGCATATTGCTTTGGTAGGCATCAACAACCAGATGAGTTTGCTTCAGGACAGGTATGCAGCATGCTCTTTGCTCTTTTACTTGCAAAACATAGGAGGATGGCCCCCACTTGCTTAGGTGAAAATTTATTCTGAACATGGCATTTAGAAATCTCTCTCGACGAACCTATTTTGGTCAATTCACTTTGAAAGGGAATTGGCTCGCTCCCCAAGCCATCTTTTGATGAAAAGTTTCGCATTCCGATTGCCCCTGTTAAAGTGGCTTTCGCAGTTGCATTTTCTGTAGTTTGATGCACATTGTCCAGAAGCGTATAGTTTATGGTTCAAAAGGTTTCTTTGTTAGGGTTCAAAATTTGGTAGAACGTGTAACATGAGAAATGTAGATGTGTTGTTGATACAAGCTGTGTACTTCAGAGGATAAACAGTAGCTGAATTTTGTTGTTCTATATGCCCTTCCGTTTGAAAATATGGCTGATCTTTTCACCATCTGTGCCAAAAATGTATCTGAGTTCAAGTTGAATCAAATTTTAGGTTACTACCTTGCTCTTCCTTGAACGTATCGTGTTATGGCTCTGTGCAGTGGTGATGAGGATCAGGCTCAAGAAAGAATACACAAGTTAGCCAAAATAGTTAAAGAGAAGGAAGTAGGATTGAGCCTTCGGACTGCAGGTGTCGGAGTTATTAGCTGCATCATACAGAGGGATGAAGGGCGGACCCCTATGAGGCACTCCTTTCATTGGTCAACAGAGAAGCTCCACTATGAGGAACAGCCAATATTACGCCACCTGGAACCTCCTCTATCGATATATCTTGAATTGGTTTGTAGTTATTCATCTCAAGCCTTAATCTTATATGAAGAAATATTTGGGAATTCCAACTTCTTAAGGGGACACGCAATCAATGTATTTAAGTTTAAATTTAATGTCATTACTTCCTAATTCCGCCCCCACTCCTACCTCCTCTTTCCAACTGTCATTTCATTATAGATATCTGTAATGGACAGATTTGGAAAGTTACAAACCTTTACTTTGAATTTTCAAAATGGTCTATATTTTTGGGTCGTCTCCCAAAGAAAAGCGGGACCAAGAAAATGGAACGGCGGGAGTAATAGATTTCTTTATATACCTTGATTTGACATGAAGTTCTTTAACCTTTGTTTTAATCCAGGACAAGCTCAAGGGCTATGAGAATATAAAATACACTTCATCCAGGGACCGTCAATGGCACCTGTATACTGTTGTAGACAAGCCGTTACAAATCCAGAGGATGTTTCTGAGAACCCTTGTCAGGGAGCCAACTTCAAATGAAGGGTTCATGGGGCTGGCCATAGGAACAAATAGATCTCCATTAGCTATGTCTTTTACTTCAAGGAGCATTTTGAGGTCCTTAATGACTGCAATGGAGGAGTTGGAACTTCATGTTCATAATGCTACTATCAAATCGGACCATGCCCATATGTATCTCTATATCTTGCAGGAGCAACAAATAGATGATCTCGTGCCATATTCAAAGTAATATATTTGAAGTGTTGAGTTATATAATCCGATACTCGGTGAAAGATTTTGATGTCTTACATTCAATGTTTTTGCCAGGAAAGTTGAGCTGGATGGTGGAGACGAAGAAGCTGCAGTTGAGACAATATTGGAAGAGCTGTTCCGTGAAATTCACGAATCTGTTGGTGTGAAAATGCACCGGTTAGGCGTTTGTGAGTGGGAAGTGAAGCTATGGATGGCATCTGCTGGACAAGCCAATGGTGCTTGGAGGGTTGTGGTTGAGAATGTGACTGGTCACACTTGCATTGTGCATGTAAGTGCTTATATCACTAATATTCTAAGAAGCATGGATATAGAAACAGGACCCAACGCAGCACAATATGAAGTGAATTAGAGGATACCACATTTTCTTCCAAAAATATGCATGTAGCATATACAGAAAACGCTCTAAAAGATGAGAGTTTTATTTTGATAAAGTAGAGAATATGAATGACAGTATGAAGATATAAAAAAAGTGTCACTGAATAAGTATTCAAGACGTAACTGTCCATGGCAATTTTAACTGTGCCCAACTTTTTAAAAGGGCATTATGACCACCAAACGCATCCTTACGTGTTCCCAGTGTATCTGACAAAAAAGATTTGATAAAAGCCGGGGCGCATATCTGGGTGTGCCCGACTTGTTTTCAGGGCGTGTTCATGTCCCAGACATATTGGACATGTAGAACTGAGAACTGGCAAATAAAGGCATCACACTTGCGTTATGCTCCAACACTACATTATGGTTTTTAGTTAAGGGGTTCTAGTCCTCAAATAAATAAGGACCTTTTGTTGGTGGTGTCAATTCCACAAATGAGCTTGCATTCTCTCAATAAAACTACATTTTGGGTTCGCCAAACCGGATCAGTTGGCGCCATTGAACCGTTCTTCCATTTCTATATTTAAAATACTCTGTTTGCGACTGTGATGTCCATCCAGATGAAGCATAGAAGTTCTTATGATTAATAATTTCAAATGCAAAGAAACAATTGTGAAGAGGGACCAAAGTAATGTTGGTTAAATGTAATGTCCAGACATACAGAGAATTGGAAGATACCAGCAAACAAAGAGCAGTTTACCATTGTAACTCTGCAAGGAGCCCTCTACATGGTGTACCTGTGAATGCGCCATATCAGCCTTTGTCAACTCTTGACAAGAAACGGCTTTTGGCCAGGAAAAGCAACACCACATACTGCTATGATTTCCCTCTGGTAAATACCTTCAAACTCTTATTCACGCTGAGTTATAGCTATAAAGCTCTAACGAATCAGTATCTGTGCGTTCTAACATTTTTTCTCTTCCATCGTCTTGGATCCTATTTACCTCCTTTGTGGTTGTACCTGCTCAATTGTTACACTGGTAAATTGGTTTTCGCAATGGGAATTGAATGTCAAGCACATCAAAGGGAAACGTAATCATCTCCCTATAAACCGGAAAAGCATTTCTCCTGTCTTCCTTTTTTTCATGTCTTTAGCCAATAAACCTCGTTTTCCATCTCCAAATCAAAATCGTTGAAAACATCCGCATATCTAGAAATGTAGATCAGCTCTGTCCATTTGGAAACATCTGTATTTTTAGGTATGGTCTTGACTGAGGTCCTCTAGGAAATCTTCTATTTTCTTATTCCTGAAGATGAAATCTTTGTTACAGGCATTTGAAACGGCTTTGGAAAAATCTTGGGGATCACATTTGCCAAGCACTACTAAAGTCAAGGATAAAGTTCTCAAAGCAACGGAACTAGTATTTTCTGACAGAAAAAGCAGTTGGGGTACTCCTCTTGTTGCCATGGAGCGGCCACCTGGACTGAATGATGTTGGCATGGTAGCTTGGACGATGGAAATGTTTACACCCGAATTCCCTTCGGGAAGGTCGCTTTTGGTAGTATCGAACGACGTGACCTTCAAAGCTGGATCTTTCGGTCCAAGGGAGGATGCATTTTTCCTCGCGGTGACGGACCTTGCTTGTGCTAAGAAAATTCCTCTAATTTACTTGGCAGCGAATTCGGGTGCTCGTATTGGAGTAGCCGAGGAAGTAAAATCTTGTTTTAAAGTTGGTTGGTCCGATGAATCAACCCCAGAAAGTGGTTTCCAGTATGTCTATTTGACTCATGAAGATTATGCACAAATTGGGTCGTCCGTGATAGCCCACGAGTTAAAGCTGTCAAGTGGAGAAACGAGATGGGTAATAGACAGCATTGTTGGAAAGGATGATGGGCTAGGGGTTGAGAACTTATCCGGGAGTGGAGCCATTGCAAGTGCATATTCAAGGGCATATAAGGAAACCTTCACCTTAACGTATGTCACCGGAAGAACTGTTGGGATAGGTGCCTATCTTGCTCGCCTTGGAGTGCGGTGCATACAGAGACTTGATCAGCCGATTATCCTAACCGGTTTCTCTGCCCTGAACAAACTTTTGGGCCGTGAGGTGTACAGCTCCCACATGCAACTCGGTGGGCCCAAAATCATGGCGACCAATGGGGTTGTTCACTTGACAGTCTCTGACGATCTTGAAGGGGTATCAGCTATTTTGAAATGGCTAAGCTTCGTCCCGCCCTACTCGGGGGGCCCACTTCCCATATTGGCTCCCTCGGACCCTACTGAGAGATCCGTTGAATACTTCCCTGAAAATTCATGCGATCCACGTGGGGCCATCAGCGGTGTGCTTGACAGTAGCGGGAAATGGCTAGGGGGTATGTTTGATAAAGATAGTTTTGTTGAGACTCTAGAAGGATGGGCGAGGACTGTTGTAACGGGAAGGGCAAAACTTGGAGGAATTCCAGTAGGAATAGTCGCTGTTGAAACTCAAACAGTGATGCAAGTTATTCCGGCAGACCCAGGTCAGCTTGACTCCCATGAAAGGGTTGTTCCTCAAGCAGGGCAAGTGTGGTTTCCTGACTCGGCAAGTAAGACAGCTCAAGCATTGATGGATTTTAACCGTGAGGAACTCCCGCTTTTCATTCTTGCCAATTGGAGAGGTTTTTCCGGTGGTCAGAGGGACCTGTTTGAAGGGATCCTCCAGGCCGGATCGACCATAGTTGAAAACCTAAGAATGTACAAGCAGCCTGTTTTCGTTTATATTCCTATGGGGGGTGAGCTCCGCGGCGGGGCATGGGTGGTTGTGGACAGTCGGATCAACTCAGACCATATCGAAATGTATGCTGAACGTACGGCTAAGGGGAACGTGCTCGAACCGGAAGGGATGATTGAGATCAAGTTCCGAACAAAGGAGCTTCTGGAGTGCATGGGCAGGCTTGATCATCATTTGATTGATTTGAAGGCAAAATTTCAGGTAGCCCGGAGTAGTGGGGACCATGCAACATTTGAATCACTACAGCAGCAGATTAAAGCCCGGGAGAAGCAACTTTTACCCATGTATACCCAAATAGCTACGAAATTTGCAGAACTACACGATACTTCACTCAGAATGGCAGCAAAAGGTGTTATAAGAGAAGTTGTGGATTGGGGTAGTTCGCGGAGTTTCTTCTACAGAAGATTGCACAGGAGGGTGGTTGAAGGTTTATTGATCAAGACCGTTAGAGAAGCTTCCGGAGAGCAGCTATCTTACCAATCAGCAATTGACATGATCAAGAAGTGGTTTTTGAATTCCAAGGTTGCAGAAGGTAGAGAAAATGATGCATGGGGAGATGATGAAGTTTTCTTCACATGGAAGGATGATCCTAAGAACTATGAAGAAAAGTTACAGGAGTTGCGTGTACAGAAAATACTGCTCCAACTATCGAAAATCGGTGATTCGCCATTAGATCTGCAAGCTCTACCTCAGTGTCTTGCTGCCCTTTTATGCAAGGTAAATCATAACTGTACAAGTTCTTGATTTTTTGCGTATTTTTCTTATATCAATGAACTGAAGGCAGTTTTTGGATTTTCAACATAGGTGGAACCATCAAGTCGAACACAGTTGGTTGATGAACTGCGGAAGGTGCTGGAATGATTCAAATACTTGTAACTCACTGGCAAGTATGTGTTTTAGCTTATTTTGCTGCTTCGGTCAGAGTTTCCATTTTGATGACCAGATGTAGGTATTAATTACCTGATCTCTTTTTCCAGGATTTAGAAGCCGGTATTATGATCTATTCCGGTGAGATGAAATTTCGCTATAGTAGGCGAAGGAAATGGAGGGAGCTTTCCAACGAGTTTCATCGTCTTCGCGAAGTGTAAATATAGGTTAGCATGAGTTGGTTTAGGACCACAGTCTTCAATTGTTTACAAGGAAATCAATCAACTTGGTAGTCTTTTCATGGATTTCCTGAATGGTTGATTGATTCTTTGGTTATCGTAATTTTTGGTTAAGTGTTCAGGAAAAACTACTTCATGTTCTTTCAAAATAAATGAGGCATCATTGTATTAAGTTGGCAAGTTTTTTTTTCCCACCCCTTGTGATTTGCCTAGTTCTAGAGCTGGGAAGAATCTTTCACATCTGAAATGCGCCAGTTGTACTCGATAAATATATATCATTCGAAGAGTCTCAGAAAATTTGCAGATGAACATCACAGAAACACTCATCTGTTTGTAGTGAAATTACATGAAAAAATACATGAATAGTCGCATTACATTGGAAGATATTGCAGTTATTTGATCCACTTTCTGCAGTGACCATGTATCTGCACAAAGAAAAGATAACAGGAGCTTGAAAAGTTCATGTATCTGTCACTTTTTCTTCTTCTTCTTCATCATCTTGAGTTTCTCTTTTTCTTTCTTCTCTTCTCTATCCTTCTGCTTCTGTTCTTCGCATTTCTTCTTCTCTTCGCGTTTCTTCTTCTCTTTCTCTTCTTTCCTCTTCCTCTTTTCCTCTTCCTTGCTATCGATTTCTTCTCTTTTCCTTCTCTCCTTCTCTTTCGCCTTCCTTTCCGCTTCCTTCTTCTGCTGCTCTCTTTCTTTCTTCTCTCTCTCCTTTCGCTTTTGTTCTTCGAATTTCTTCTTCTCTTTCTCTTCCTTCCACTTGATTTCTTTTCTTTTCCTTTTCTCCTCCTCTTTTGCCTTCTGCTCGGCTTCCTTCTTCACCTTCTCTCCTATTTTATCTTCTTCAGTTTCTTTGTCAGCAGTATTTTGATGTTCAAACACATTTTGGTTTTGCAAGTGAAGCTCTCCTTCTCAGAATTCCTCACTACACATAATGTTGCTTTGAGTGATAAAGCTTGAATTTGGTGGTTAATATGTTTGCCATCAGGCTATTACTATTGGTGGGCTGTTTGGTCATTTGCACGTTCTTTTTGGGGTCCACTTCGATTCATTTTCAAAGTTCGGCTGTCTAGAATGAACACTCCAAAAATCATATCAATTGAATTCCAAGTAATATAATTTTAAAATATATTTATTTTTTTAAAAATAAGCGTGTACACTAGATTAAAAGTCATTCACATCAAGATACAATGTGTTCTAGCTTATTATTAATATATGTAGATAGGAAAGATTTTCGAACTTCTAATTTAATGTTGTAAAAATTAAAATATTTATGGCAAAGAATTTGAGATTTTTGAATTTGACTTTCAAGCAATGAGATATTTGTAAAAAATATTATTGAAATCAACGATACAAAAAATTTGATCTGATTTTATATATTAAACTGTATCTGTTGATTTCAAACTTCTAATTTAATATGTTGTAAAAATTAAAATATTTATGGCAAAAATTTGAGATTTTTGAATTTGACTTTCAAGCAATAAGATATTTGTAAAAAATATTATTGAAATCAACAATATAAAAAATTTGATCTGATTTTATATATTAAACTATATCTGTGTATCTCTTTATGTAGACATATAAAGAGACCTCGGAAGATTTCAATTGCATAAGTAAAATAAGAATGTTAATGAAAGGTTCGTTTTAATTGTTAAATTATTCTTAAAAATATTAAGAATGTCTATTGTCAAATATGATCACAAGTATATTACTTTTAAGGTTGTTATTATTTTCATTTTTACCAAAATATATTCAATGTTGATCAAGGTATTGTGAATACTATTCTAATAGTACCAATCTTATAAAAAAAAAATAGATGTGGAAAACAAAATTCTTATGGTCCATTTAATATAAGTTTATAGTCGATGATTCGATTGACTACTCTTCTTATTTGGCTAAGATGGAAGCATACTAAGTGGTTTGTTCATCGTATTACAAATTATAGGAGATTTTCTTATGACTTGGTACTTCATCAATTTTAAGATCTCCTTCAACCTCTTATATAGTTAGGGGTGAAAGTGTAATTCAGTATGCCAAATCGAACCGACAATTGGGTTCGTTTTCCAATCAAATTGATTCGATTCAGTTCGGTCTGCTTTGGAATTTAAAAAAAAAAAATCGGTTAGATTTTCAATTTTTCACCTAAAAACCAAATCGAACTGGTTTCTATACTAAACTCTAAAAAATAAAAAATATAAGTTCATACATTGAGTCATTCCTATACTAAACCCTTTTGTTTCATTGGCATTGAGCCTCTTTATTTTTTAGAAGTTTGCCTCTTTATTTTTTAGAAGTTTTTTTAATTTGGGTTTGGGCCATATCAAATCAAAAACCAGTTTTGGAAAAAATCAACTTGGGCTTGACTAATTTAACATGGGCTTTTTAATTTTTTTAATATTTTTTCAATTTAAACTTGGGCACAATCAAAATGACACTGGACCAAAACCAAAACCAAATTGGAACTGAAAAAATCAAACCGAACTAAATCAAAATCATTTAATTAGTTCAGTTTTGATTTATAAAATTCCAAACTTTAATTACCGGTTTGGCCCGAATTTTTTTGGCCAAATTAGACCAGTTTTACTCCTACGCTTATTAATAAGTTCCAAAAGAGAAATTCTTCATTTGCTGACCTACTCTCAAAATGGCCTTGCTGTCCTTATTGAGAGATTGAAATGTAAAATGACATCTATTTCTAGCTTCTTTAAATTTAGAGATAAAATGCAGTGTAATTTCCGTTTGCTTTTGTTTTATTTTTAAAAGTCTGCCACATAAACTTCTTGTTCAAGTCTGCTAAGTGGTTGCAAACTCAGTGCATAGCCCTATCTACCAGGCAATGAAATAAATACAAGTGCTTCAGGCTTTACATTTTCCTAATACCTTATCTGTCATTTACATCATTTCATAAAATTGGGAAAATGCATTAAGTAACAACTAGAGAGGGAAAAATATAACCCAAAAAAGAAAAATACTCAGGGCTGAAATCCCTTTTTTCTTGTGGATTAGGACCCCTTTTTCCACATAAACTTCCATGAAATACCCAACTAGCCACTAGTGTGTGAGTGTGTGTGTGTGTGTATCTCATTTGTTTTCACCATCCTCTTCTCATGGTTCCACTTTTTGGAGTTTTCATTTTATGCACTCAAACCTCTTCTACTGATTTTGGTGCACAGGTTACGACCGCGTCTGCTACCGTGAGGAAGATCTTGTTTTGCCCGATCGTATTTGCAAAATTTGATGCAAATAGCTTGTCAATCACCACTTGCCCCGGATTCGCCAGAACAAGCTGAAAAAAATGACAATAATCAGGAGTGTAAGGTGACTCTCCAGGAACATAACATCCTATAAATCATGAAAAGTACTATAATGACATGCAAATGACTTTCTCACAACTTGACAACAACATTAATAGGCATAAATGTTTCGTATGGATTTTTTCGGTCGCGTAACATAGCCAATAAATCAACCCGTCACGTACAAATTTAGATACTGTACTTTGAGGAAAATGGGATGAGTGAAATTTAACTACCTGAACATCTCTCTTTTCGAGACTTCTATGTAACTCTTCCAAGGCATGAATGCCACTCGTGTCGATGTCGGTAACAGCTGAAAAATGCACGAAACACGATCACCAGAGTGAATCTAAATACAACAAAGATGTGAAAACGACAATTTTGAAAATACCAAAGAAAATACGCACGTGACATCTCAACAATCAAGAATTGAATTTTTGGAAGATATGCTGCTTTCAGTAGCTCTTCCTCATCAGTCAACCATCTCAATATCCTGCATGGACATATATCCATAACTCAACTTGATTATCATTAGTTTTACTCAATTTTAACGTAATATATCAGTCATTTGAACAATTCCACTTAGTATACCATGTGTAATAATAGGCTTCTTTTTTATTTTTTTTCCTCCAACAAATTACAAAAGGAACAAAAAAAGAAGAGAAAAGGTAAGAAGGCATCCTTACCTCTCCTTGATATAGTTGGAATTCGAGAAATAGATTGCAGAATCAACTCTCACAATCAAAACGCCCGGAACCTTACTTGCTTCTGGATACTGCTGTATGTTCCTGTACACATTAGTCCTGGGGATCCTCCCAAGAATCGCTGTTCGTGGCCTTGTGACTTGTAGTAGGATTTTAGCAAAAGAGATCGATACCTATCAGTACAACAAAGTGAAACCAATTAGGCAAACCACCTTTCGTTTGGAAAAAAGAATGTTACAAGTAACGTTTGGTATTTGAAACCTTACTGCGATCAAGAGGCCTATCTCAACGGAAGCAAAAACAACGCCAAAAAAGGCTCCCATGCAAGCAATGAAGTCGAATTTATCGATCTTCCATATCAAGACTACTGCTTCAAAGTCGATTAGGCCTAGGACTGCAGATATGATGATGGCGGAGAGGATGGCATTAGGGGTGTACTTAAAAAGGGGTGTTAGGAACTCCAAGGTAAGGAATACAACGCAAGACATTATGATGTTGGAAACAGCAGTTTGGCAGCCAGCCATGTAGTTTACTGCCGACCGAGAGAAGGAACCTGAAAAACATCACAATCATCTTAACACTAAGGGAAATGCAATGGAAATCGAAAAACATCAAGGAAACTTATACAAGATGATGTGACTCTGTTGTGGGCCTTCTCACCTCAAACCAAACAACTAATCAAGATTCGTTTTCATTACAAGAACGATATCACCATATTATTCTGCCAAATGATTTCGTTCGAAATTCTAAAAGAACTTCATTTCTGAACAATAAAATCATTTTGTAAGCAAATCTCACTTTCTATAATAGGGAAGGCTTTTATGTGACAAATTTTAGTCCATCAGCAATATGAAAACCAAAGAGTTGGTGGAGTTATTCTATAATCTACTTTTTTATGTTGAATAACATATATATATATTGCTAGATGAACATTTCTAGTCAAACGCTCATTTGATTGCTAATGTGTTTCCGGACATATCATGTGTTAGTTTCGGGAAGCAAATGCTGTTTATTTTCAGTTCTTTCTTCTCAGTTCTCACCTGTCGCAACATAGCATGAGGTCATTGAGCCAACAACATTCATTGCTCCAAGTGCAACCATTTCTTTGTTTCCATCCAGTTGATAGTCTTTCATAACAGCAAATGTTCTGCCAATTGCTACAGCTTCCTGAATCCAAATAAAAAAAGCAAATAAGTTTTAATATCAAAAATCAGATTTGGTCTTATAACACAAGGGGGTTTCAAAATTGGCTTACCGTCAAAGCTATCATACCAGCCACGGCACCAATCCTAAAACCTTTTAGGAGATTTTCACCGGTGAAATATATTTGATTCACGGATGAAGGGTTGATTCCTTTTTCTATATGCTTCACCTGAACAGATATTTGAAATTATTAACTTTTTTGCAATTAGTGCAAAAAGTTCATACAAGACTGAAAGGAATGCAACAAGAAATAAATACTTACAATTTGAACACCTTGCTTATCTGCATGAGTTATATACACGAAAAAGGTGGACAAGATAACAGATATAAGTGGAGAGATCGCAGGTACCCAGAAAAGTTTCTTGTGCTTCTTCCCCTGTTGATCAGATCATGTTAGAATCTGTAAAACTTCTTGATCCTACAAAAAAAAAAAATTGCGAAAACTTAAAAGAAAAAAACTAGGGATGCTTACGATGTACTTTGCGAATAGAAGGAAAGCCAAAAATGTTCCTCCTATTACAATAGTCTGCCAGTTCCACTGCAAATAGTGTGAAAATAAGGTTCAGCAACTTGGTGAAAAGCAAGTGTTAGTAAGGTCATGTTTGGATCCGACCAAAATTTTCTGTTCCTTATTCTCTTCCATATAAACATCTGAGATCCAAATAAGGGTTTGTATCACCTCAATCATGATTCATGAGACAGAGAGAAGGAGATAGATATAGAGGAACTTACACCATGATGGGCTGAACCGAAAACTGAGTGCATTACAGAAACAATATCAGATTTCTTTGTGAAATCCTTGATGCCAAGAAAACCTTTAAGTTGTTGCAGAGCAATGGTAATGGCAGCTCCAGCCATAAAACCAACGACAGCGGCATGGGAGAGGAAATCAATTAAGAAACCCAATCTGATACAAAATCCAAACCAACATCAAAATATTTAGGTGGACTAAAACAGAACAAGAAATCTTGAAATGAGATGGACACAAGAACATGAACAATTTAAGACAAAAAAGACAAAACATAAAAGACGCAAGGCATTGTTTGGTTTGTTAAATATGGCAGAATGTACATTTTGAACAAAATCATCCTTCACCAATTTAAGTGAATGGCCATTCTACTACTTCCCAAAATCATCCTAGTGAACCAAGCACTACCGTAGTTCAGTGTGAGACTTGATAAGCATTGGATTCAAGAGAGGAATATCCTTTTCACCTGAGAAATCCGAGGGTTACTTGGGTGATCCCAGCAAAAAAAGTGGCTGTAAATGCAAGCCGAAGATATTCAGCTGCATTTGTAGTAGGATCAACCTCATTCTGAAGCAAAGTCCCCAACAGGAGAGACACCACCGCCACAGGTCCTATGGCAATATCCCGTGAACTACCCATAAAGGCGTATATTAATGGTGGAACAAAGCTGGAGTCTGTAACAATTTAGAGGCAAATGAGAAAGAAAGCAATCAAAATAACCTAAAACATTTCATTCTCAAACAAGCAGGTTTCCGACAAGTAGTATAAGAACTTACATAACCCATATTGCGGCGCCAGATTCGCAAGCTTTGCATACCCAATATCCTGACATGTTCATACAAGAATGGTTAGGAGCCTATAAGAGAAAGAAAATAATTCCAGGTAATGCCTGAGGTGTTTTTTGGATCATGGGTTTATGGAAAAAGACACAGAAACTAAAGAAGTATTTACCATAGAAGTATTTATGAGTTGTTGGTTATTATTTTCTCCCTTACATCTTCATTTGTCTCCAAATCTGTCCATAAATCCATGATCCAAGTACATCCTGAATGTGAAAAAAATCGGTTCTCTACTACATTAATATTTCTAGTGGTGTCTAGTTTACCTGAGGAATGCAGAGACTGGCAATGGTTAATCCAGCTATAAGATCGCCTCTAAATTTGGATAAATTGTAATTTTGCACCCATTCGAGAATGGGAAAGATGGCTTGCAGGCCAAGGATGAATTTCCGGGACCTGGGCTGACCCTTGAAGTGGCGTAAAGGATCGTCTGACAAGAATGTTTCTTTCGCAGCCATTTTGAACTCCTTGAAAAGGTCTTGCTTTGGGGGAACTCCCATCTTGTGAATGTAAGGCAAGTTTGCCGCATGCTCTTGTGATGACGAAAAGCTTCTTATGTCCATCTCTTTTGTTTCCAGTTCCTCATCCGCATGATTAGCCATTTAAAAGGACTATTAGATTCACCTGCAAAACAAAAACAAAGGGGAAAAATTGGGTATGATCAGAAGAAGAAAAAAAAAACCGCTATGCTGATTTGGTGAAATAGATGAAGGGATTATAACATGGTTGAAAAAACTACAAAATCCTATTTTCCAAAGTTTGATCCATATGTCTCAACTTTTCTGAGAGAAAAATCCTATTGTTCCAGAACAATTGGTTATTAGTTTTGGATCGTAAAAGTAGCTAAACAAACTAGTGAACCTAACCTTGGCAAAGTGAAGAAAACAAGTTAAGAGGACTAATGCTTCAACAGTGAGATGCCTTATTAAAAGAAAGAACTGGATGGGAAGTTCTTATATATAGTTTTTAAGCAAGCTACGGGTCAAAGAACTCAAGCTAGAACAAACAGCCGACCAAGAGCAGTAAGATATGAACGTGGATATTTTCCTCGTCACATACAAAGTTGACACATTGTCAAATACCAGCAGGAACTGGATCATTGAATATGCGGTGGTTAGTTAATCAAAGTACCCTTTCACTATTGTGGGTTTTTTCTTTAATAACTCAAGGTGTCCGGATCAGCTTACATGCACTTCAACTAATTCCCCGTGATCAATCTCAAACGACCTCTATGCAAACTCCTTTCCCTCTATGCAGGCTGATTAAAACCGAGGCAAAGTCTCGTATGACTAGACTCATAAGATTTGATAATACTAGAAAAGTTTCAAACTCAAGACAATGAAAGAGCAATTATGGGTACTTAATTATTCCGAGTCAATAAAGTAAAAAAATTGGAAGCAACTTCTGTGAATTTTCGAGAAAAAGAGCATTTTTCAGTCCATAATAATGGCTTATGTGTAACGTTAGGTCAAACTCAAATGTGTTGAAATATTCTCATCTTGGTTTAAGTCTGTTTAAAGTAGGTTAAGTCGTGTTCTACCAGAACTTGTAATATTGTGCCAACCCAAAGGAATAATCATGTAAAGTAAAGAGTAAAATTCTGCAGCTTCATGAGAAAGTAAGAAACATTATATTGCTTTTAATACCATAAATGGGCATTTCACTTTCAACATAATAGCATAATGTCAAAAGCCAGAAATACAGAATTTTCGGTAGCTTAAAATTGAAGATTGCAGATTATGATAAACCACAAAGGGATTACCTAACACATGAAATTTTTCACAATAACCCTTTCAGGAACCCTACGAAATTCCAACTCGACCCCATGAACGAAATAACTGTGTAACGACTCGTCCCTTGTCACAATATTGTCCGCTTTGCTTGTCATGTGCAATGTACGTGCTTATCACTTCCATGTGGCCAGCACTCAATTTTGTTCGTCTCAACTTCCCTTGATAAAGACCTTATACTAGGTAGATCCAAAGCCCTCACCTTTTTTTTTTTTGAACGGTCCAAAGCCCTCACTTTAATGGCTTGAGAATTCTAAATTATTCCATCGACAACCTAATCATATTATTATTTGCCACAATATACTTTTTCTTCATACATTCTTCCCATAAAATAATACAAAAGAAGTGAAACAGAGCATAGAAAAAAGAAAAGTAATCACTTAAAATCTCTACCTCAAGAAAACTAATCAACTTTCTTATTGTGCAAGTGGGGGCCTTTTACAATTTTCAAAACTCCCTTTTGCTGGAGAATAAAGAGTCGAAACAGAAGGCCTCTATTTCATTTCTTTTTTGAAGACTCACGAATGCCATTGATAGTGGATTGGACAACAATCCTTTTCTCCTTTTTCATGATTCTATTATTAGGTTATAGATACAGTAAAAAAGCACTTATATATACAAATTTATATTCTAAAAAGGAAAAACAAAACCTGCAATTTTAGCACACCT
>JABCMJ010039633.1:0-11192 GCA_014822125.1 Arbutus unedo | reverse complement strand
AAGGAAAAGATGTGACGAATATAAGGAAAGAAAAAATCGAAAGATCAAATACATGAGAAAAGTAACCATTGGCCCCTCGAATAGAAGAATAATCGTTGATGATGGTCAATTACAACTATTGTTGTTTCTTCTGTTTAGTCATGGACGATGGAGTGAATCAGGAGCGAGGCCTCATCGGGTGGCGGTGCCATATCATCTGACCATGGGAGCAAACAGGAACAAAGTATTATTAGAAGCAGGTATGGACTCAGAACTTTTACACTTAGTGGACAAAGAATATAAAAGTTGACACACATTACAAAATAATAAGTGAAAAATTATTGGATATCTTTTTTTATCAATCCCTACAATTACAAAACTCTAGTGACACATAATTGTAAGTGCATACACGTTCAACTTAGAACGGCATTTATTAAAATAAAATAAAATAAACTTAGACTAGTGTTATAATTTTTTTTAAAAATATTAAACAGACGAACTCATATAATTCTATACTTTTGGAAAACAAAAATTAACACTTAGATAGGACAAGCGACCCGGGATCATCCTCCACTCGATCCGTCCTTGATTAGTAGCGATTCAACGAATTCTGCCCAGAAATTCAAAATGCTCAAATTTCAAGGCTTGCAAAAAGCAGGGACATATCTTATAACCCATTAAACAAAATATAGAGTGGCAGCAATTAATCCAACTCAAAATCACGATAATTCATACTATATTAATACCAATTATATATAGAGTCATAATAAAGATTTATTAGTAACACAACGACCGGTAGATCCGTCAAGTATAAATTTATAAAAAGTCTAAAAACACATCCTTCCATGCACATAGGCAGATATATTCGAAATCGTTCAATACACGAAGAGCCCGCATTGTTTTCGAAGGCCTGATGTGCATCTAACTATTCTGATTGTGCACAATGAGTGTGTTTATAGACTAACTCAAAACATCAAGTTTCATCATAATAAAATGAGTGACTGACATATGTTACATGGATCTTTTAAATATACAAATTATTTATTTTTCAAACTCTATAAGATCGAAATATATTCACAAAATAAGTTTTGTAATTTGTTTTTTACCGTAATTTATGAATGTGTTATATTCGGGATAAAATGATCAATGACAACTTGTTAATCCATAAAAGACTTAAATATCTCTCAATGACAACTTGTTAATCTATATTTTACAAATTCTTTCTTCTTAGTTTTAATTCATAAAAGACTTAAATACCTCTCTATAATCTTTTTATCTCTTTTTTATATATATTTTAATCTATATATGTGTATATACATGATATATATATATATATATATATATATATATATATATATAATAGAGAAAGCGAGAGCTAGAGAGGAAGTCTATGTACAAAATAATTTTTAAAGATAATTAAAATATTAAAATTAAAATTTTGATTATATTTTGATAATTATTCTTTCCTACAAAAATTATATTTATCACTTAATATATGTTATTATAATTTTGTTCTTACATATATTTTACATAATGAAAGCCCACATATAATTTTAGTCTATCTTGTCAAACAAACTAGCATGACTTTTAGTTTATTTTTTTCCCTCCAATGTTTCAATTTATACACTACTATCACTAGGCCTAGCCGAACATTCGAACGAGTACAAAGAAAGTGATGAAGTGGAATGAAATTAGATTTAGCGAACATTAATTTTTTTTTTGGAGCCTAAAATTTGATAGTCTTATTAACTCTAATTGTTCTTGTTATTTCTTCAATGTAATAATTTGTTAACATTTAGAATTTGCAGTCTTATTGAATTAGCAATGACGACTGTAGAAAATTTTTGTGTTCACAACACATGATATGACTATAATAATTTAAACAAAAATGATACACACATATCACTTTTACACATTATTTTTGCACAGCACTCAAAACTACGTCATTTTGTGTTAAGAAAAAACCATATTTGTTTTCCTCAACACAAAACGACGTAATTTTGAATGATATGTAAAAATGATGTGTATGTAGTACTATTTTTTATGTTAGTACGTACTTAGAATCATTAATTATCTGGTACATAAGTAGTATTGCAACCTATTTTTATCGTAAGATTAATTCGGACAAAATCGAAACACTCTCGTTGATGAAAAAATTCAACATCAATAAAAAGAGAAGATAATTAATTTGGGTTATATTAGTTAATTTACATGTTTAAATTTGTATTTTTGTACAAATTTTCATATAAATTAAGCAAGAAGAATGTCCAAATTATCAAAGTTAACAATACATAAATTAATACATGTTAATAATTTGTGTGTAAGCAAATTTAAATATGTATGAAAATACTTTTAACAAAGAGTGTCATCACCACTGTAAATTAGAATAACTATAACTATCAATAAATTTAAGCTCATGCACAACAGATTGGGCAAAAGATATTTTAACCATTCTATTTCTACCTACTCAAATGCATAAAGTTACTCTTTAACAGTCTCAATAAAATCTCGGTAAAATACTTTTTTAATTAAAAAATACATAATGGAAAGAAAAAATATATAGAACGTTAAGAGTTCAAAAAGAAAAAATACCTAGCTAAATATAACAATGTACTTTTTTATTAATTAGCTAAAATAAATAACATTGGTAATTGACCTTTCAACTTATACTCTTAGACACATGTTAACATTACCAATCTACCTTATTCCGTGATTTTTTTTACTAAGAAATTCAACTTCAAATCAGTAAGAGATATATATATATATATATATATATATATATAGATGCACCCAATATGCCTACTCGTTACGTGGAGATTAAATAACTGAAATACTTGGGGAGCCAAAAGCACATAATTAAATACCTGAAAGGGTTTTGGGCAAGTGGGAAACAAGGTTATCAATGATGCCCCCTCCGCCGCCGCCGCCGCCGCCGCCACCTTCCTCTTCTGTTTTGACATTATTTACTTTCTCTTCCTTTCCATTTCCCTTGTCTGCTTCCTCTACTTTTGCTTCAATTTGTTGAAAAAGGTTGGAGATGAGGTTGTTAATAATCCCACCACCACCACCACCACTTTCTCCACCCAAATCCTCCTTTGATGTATAGTCTCCCTTCCTGTCATCATCACCATTCATTCTCTCAGCTTTAGCTTCAAAAACTTCAGCCTCTCTACTTTTGGGGACCAAGTTAGATATAAAATTACCAATAACCCCCTTTTCTTCCTGTTTCCCCCCTCTAAATACAGAATCTCGCTCTTTACTATCACTACTATCTTCTTCTTCTTCTTCTTCTTCTTCTTCTACTTCCCTTCTTCTTCCATCAGATACAGGGGTAGAGATTATGTGGTTTACTTTCCCACATGGCCTGTCCATCTCTCTTTTAATTAGGCTTGGTTTTTAGTGTTTTTTTATTTATATGGATTGGGTTTAGCAAAACAGTGGGCGGGGCGGTACAAATGTCCTCGAATTGAGGGTTCGTGGCAGAGCAGCGTATATTCACTCCACGTATACGGAATTCGAGCTACAGCAACCAACTAGAGGCTTACACGTTGCAGCTCTTGGATGCTTTCTCATTCCAATGCTTGGTCGGTTGGATTTTTAAATCAGCACTATCAAACTCTCCGAATATTATTTTTCTTGAGGAGTAAATTTTTATAATAATTCTCACATCAATTTTTTTATTTTTTTATTATTTTTTAAAAGTAATAATGAATTTTTAATTTTAAAGAGAAATTATTCACTCATAATATTTTATTTTTATTATTTTTATATTTCTTTTTTCTTCTTTATTTGTTTATAATATTTTAAATTGAATATAAAAAGAAAAAAATATCTTAATAAAATATTGATAAAATAGAGAATCTGATGCAGGAGATATTACAAAATATAACTCTCTAAAATAAAAAAAGTAAATTTTTTTTTCTAATTTGGTGTGTAAAAAATAAAAAAAAATTGATGTGGATGCCCTTACCATCCACCCTTTCAGATAATCCAACATCTCTTAAAACTTTATTTAAACAATTAACATAAAACCTTTATGTTGAAAAGTAATTATAGAGGATCAAAATTATTAACATCAACTCCAACCCTGTTATTACCTTATATATTATTTTTACCATTCTCTGTTTCCATTTTCAAAATTTCTCATATTTTATTCTGAATTCAAATTACTAATATTTTACTTTTATCAAAATATATTAAATATCCATCTCTAGTTAGAGATATTGTGAATGTTATTCTAATAATACTAATTTATAAAAAAAAAATGAAAAAATAGATCATCTGGTGCACTCAAATTCAACATCCTCTAAAACGCTATTAGAGATTATCAAAATAAAATTTAATATATGAAAAGTAAATTAAGAGGATTTCACTATTCATGTTAACGCTAATCATACATCTCTATATATCTATTTTTTATCATCATTATTATTTAAGTATTTTCTCACCTTTTCCCCTATCCTTGTCTACTTTCATTTCAAACTTAATTATTTCTTTTTTTATATTCAGAAAAGTGAGTTCGGAGAATCTTTCATTTTCTTTTCTCATATTTCGTATTTGGAGTATCAAACTCCATCTTCTCAAATATAAAAAATAAAAAATAAAATAGAGGATGGATTAGACCTTCATTTTTCTCCAAAATTGAGAAAAACATTAGAGATATAAAGTGTGGGCTGGAAATGCTCTTACTAATTAAACTTGTTTTCTGTGAATATATTTCTGTATTTACGACGTAAATAGAATCAAATTACTTCAACACTTTGTACCCTCTTCGCTGAGTTTGGAACAAGTGGAAGTGAAGAAAAGTCTAGATCTGTTAAAAGGAGAATAGCGAGAAAAAGAGAGGAAGATAAATATTTACTTGTTTGATTTATCAAAATCAAGGGAAGATTTGTTATCTCTTTCTTATAATCGGTCTATTCAAATTTCTAAACGACCAATTGTTGTGCTGATTACCATTAATGGAAGAAAACATTTTAGATTAAGTTCGAAAATTTAAGGTTTTGATTACACATTTGTAGCTAGGATTAAATCTGTAACGACCTGAGATTTTGATAAATTAAAAATTTAATTAAAATTCTTTTAAATAATTAGTTTATAATAATTTTTATTCTCTGAATAGATAGATGACACTGAGTGACTTAATGAGATGTATTACACTAGATAATTTTTCTTTTCTTTCTCCTTACTTTTTTCCCGGCCATTTGGAATTTTGCCTCATGGCTTTTGATTGTAAATTCATAGCCTTAATGGAATTTTAATGAGAAATCAGTTTTATTTTGGTTTTAAGGGGCTGGTATGGGTCTTCAATGGGGAATTTGATGGGTGAGGTAATGATAGGCTAATAGCTATTTATTCCTAATTAGCTTATGTAAATCAATCTCTCATTTGTTCTGTTTTCACGTTATTTGAGCATCAACAATCTTTGAGGTAGTAAAACCATAGAGTTGGGAGTTACAAGAGAAGAATTTGTCGGCGTTTACCTGTCTTACCCCTACATGCTATGTTTATTTTATTTTTTTTGAATAAATGTAAATCCAGAGAGATATTTCTGTCAATTTCACTTTCGCACTAAAACTCTAATTTCCTGTTGTTTAAATTAATAATAAGAGTAATATTTTTTTGATTTATAATTTAATAATAAAATAAAGAAGAAAATATTTTAATTAATGTCTAGAGAAATCGGGGCATTACAAAATCACTACTTAAACATGATTAATCATTTATTTTTTAACACAAATTACAAAATCAAAAGTTTGGAGATAGAGTTTGAATTATTGTTTAAGTGCTCTTGAGGGTTGGAGAGAGAAGGTTCTTTTCATGCACAATTCATCAAATCCAAAGCCGATCTTAGTAGTAATCCACCAATCGAGGTAAGGGTTCTGACCTCGAACCCATAGGGATCATATTATAGTAGTTAGTCGTTTCAATTTCTGTCAAAAAAAGAATGTTAGGGTTTATTGTTTCATTTTCGGATTTCATGAAATTCATTCAATATGTAGTTAGATTTTTTCAATTGATAAGGAGAACATGGGTTTCAACCCACAAGGTTTTGTGTTTAGAACTTTAATATTTGTTTAAACCAGAATCAAAGATTAGGGTTTGGCTCATGTTGAGTTTCTGCAGAAACCCTAAAACTCAGAATATGAGAAAGATGACAGGCCACTCGAGCAACCCTCTTGTGTCACAGAAACTCAGAACCTGAAAAATTAGTAGATCGCTTCAGCAAGCTCTAGGCTGCACGAACGACCTCCCTGAACTCTGTCAGATCTTGACCAATAACCAAAAGGTCAAAAACCAAAATCTAGTAGACCGCTCGAGCGAGCTATAGGTTGCTCGAGCAACCTATTAAATTCCAGCAAGTTTCAACATGTTTAGACATTCTAAGCTACATTTTTCTTGGGATACCACATCCCTTACCACGCGAATTTTCACACCATGGCATACTCCTTTTTTACCATGGGTTCACCCTTATCAGATAATTTTTCCACCATCATCACCAGCCATTGTGTTCTATCACGCTTGATACTTTAGCAAGCTATTCAACCACCTATTAAGCTTCACCCCAATGGCTAATATGCCTTCTTCACCCCTTTACTTCATCCACTACAGTAATGTACGCTTGTTCCAATGGTGGCCATTGCTCAATTCCTCCTCACACTCAACATCTTTGCTGTAACATGCAAAAATCTAGTGTTGCAGATTGTTGTTCCTCGACCCCATGCTTTATTTCCCCATAAATGGAAGCCTCAAACCCTTATTCTTAACCATGAAATCAAAAATCTTAGGGTTACATTGTTGCTAAATTTAAAGCCAAAGTGGAACAAGAATCAAATATACTATAGAGAGAGGAGGGGAAGTGAGAAACTCACTTTGGGATTTCAAAGTCCAAATTTAACCTGATAAATTCTCAATCTGGATCTTCAATCTATTGTTTGAAGGTAAATACTCCTCCCCCATCTCTCAATTTATGTTTATGATTTACATCTTGAGCTTCACGAAGCTTCAATGGTGTAAACCCTTTCTTGATTTTGTCTGTCCGGTCACTGCCCTCTAATCGGTCAAAGTCATTTACTGTTGTATTGAAATGTCCTCAAAATCATTCATATAACCAGTCAAAATTTCACCTTAACCGGTCAAACTTTACTTTTATAATGAAATGTAAAACCCAACTGACCGGTCAAGAGTCCCCTTTAACTAGTCATCTTAGGCTACTACCTAAAATACCAGTTCATCCTTGACCGGCCATGACCCCATCCTAACCGGTCAACATCCTCTATTGCCCAAGGTCTAATTTCACACCTTGACCAACCAAATCTACACGTTGATCGATCAAACTTGCATGCTGATTGATGTAAATTGTTACATCTTAACTGGTCAACCTTTCACCCTCATCAGTCAAGGATCAAAATTGTCTGAAATACTATAGTCATTGTTGACTGGTCTAGAACTAACCTTAACTAGCCATAAGAAGACACTATTACGTATTTCCGAACATGAATCTTGAACCTATAACCTAATGGGCCATAACCATAATAGACAACAAACATAAGCCATGATTTAACGTACTTGTGTGCGTCCTTCAAGGTCTATTAATTAGGACATGACATGCATGGTTCCAATGACCACGGTACCAACATGCATAGCTTACTTGTTTTAAGTACGTATCTCACATGCTTATTTACATCTATACCAATCATGATATTGTTCAACGTCTATTGTTGATGAGCATCAGATTAGAGTATTAGTTCAACATTGAAACACTTGGATTCTGGTGAACAGTAGGTCAACTTTTAAACCTTGTACTCTTGAGATGCTTTGAACGAAATTTGAAATTTTTAGAAATCACGAACCCATGTGATTTGAGAAATAATTTTACCTCCTTGAAAGTTGTGTTTATAATGCCTTTAAGTTGTGATATGACTTGAGCTGAACTATGACTGATTTCATGAGGTGTCTTTAGTCGAGTTGTGTCTTCAACTGAGTTGTGTAGTTAGCCTTGTCATGTATTTAGCCAAGTTATGTTGTAATCCATGTTTATTTGTATGACATTTCGTATCCTTTAAAATAAAACCTAGTGTAATAGAAGTGAAATATGATATTTTACTATCTGACACGACATACGGGAAAACATAATGGTTGGAAACATGGCGTACGATAGCCAACATTTGGGAACACTAGTGGTCGGGAACACGGTTCATCATGAGGATCAGGATCATAGAGGACTTGAGCATCGTAACACAGAAATAAAATGTTTTTGACTTACAGGAAACACTTGTGTCGACTTAGGATTTAAGGTATCTGAAATGGATTTGACACTGACAGTACTGTTTGAAACTTGTGTTAGAATTTTAGAAGTTTGGACTCAGCTGCTGACTTGGGGTCCTTCACCCAAAACTTGTACTTCAATTCATTTATTTTCGTACTTACTGATTTATTGCTTCCACTATTTATTTCATGTTCATGCATTAGTCTTATCTGTTACATAAACTGTAACGTACAAGTATGATTTATTTGTTGAGTTTTATTGCTCATGGTGAAATTTTTCTACCCTTATCTTTTCACGCAAAGTATCAAGGACAACATTGAAGAATCGAACTTTCTAGATTGTTGAAGATAGAAATCTAGAGGAAGACCAGATTGCACTCTAGTTCACTTAGCTTAGTTTTAAGCTTTGTAATTCTTATCATGAAAATGTAATTTTTCTTTATATTTCAGTAATTATAATCCAAACTCTTATTTTGATAATTATGGAATAGAAATGGTTCCACTTTACTTAATTTCTTATAAAACAATTAACATCTCTAAAAATTCGAGGCGTTACATATATGTGATATATGAGCTAATACAAATAAGCTTAGAACCAAGGTGAACACTCTCATTTCAGTCCAGGAGCATGGCTAACAAAGCTATCGTAGCATAAATCTCAAAACACATTTCACAAATAGTTTCGATCCACAATATTTCAACTAAAAAAATTACAGTTCATAAAAAGAGTATACATTTAATAAGCACAAACAAAATATTTTAGTTTTGATCTAGGTAATTCATATACTCACTTTTTAAAAATAACTAGGTAAACTCGGACCTCAACTTATTTTCTAGGGGAGTTCTCTCTTTTTGTCCTTACTTTGCTTGAACCTGGTCTAGTCTATGAAGAAGGCGTCTAATGTTTCCGTTTCCATTACAAACAGAGACAGAAAGAGAACACCAGAGCTAAAGTGGGCATAGAGTGCTTCCTATTCCTATACATCAATTTCAACTTAATTATAATACTCCGTTTCTGCAACTAATTACTTGGCGACAGCTCTTAAACTACCATTTTCCAGCATACATAGGACAATTTCTGCACATGTAGAGCATCTTTAACATGTACATGCAACTAGTGAATTCGTCTTAACTTTTAAGAAAAGTACATAATTTAAGAACTTTTTAAAAAAATACTATTCTAATTACTGTTTATTATTTTTAACAAAAACATGAATTAACCCTTGTAGAAACAAAAATTAGAATACCTAATATCAAGTACAAAAATTAAGCAATTGTAGTTAATATATTGCATTAATCAATTTTGTTTTGCACATGTGTGCTTCTAATTAAATACCAAATCATGCAATAACTATTAAAAAATGAGTATAAATTCGTACCAAAGAAATCTTTCTCTTAACAAAACCAATTTAATCCTTGAAGAAGTTTGTCTTGGCAAGTCTAATCAAAGCCTAACATATAGAACAAAGAGGAGCGTAAAGAGTCTGTGAATTTGGGATTTTATAAGCCAAATGGACTAGATTCTCTTCTCTGTTTTCTTGCTCAGACTTGATCCAATAAAGAGAGAGTTATGGTTTTAAGGACGAGTCATCCCAAAGTTTCTTGAAACAAACACATTAAGTAATCCACACACGGTGATCCTTGTCGTTTATTTTAGAATAATTATAGTCCCCTTCTTGATTAGTAAATAACACTACTAGATCTTATGTTATATATGTTGCACGTATGGCAACATATGAATTAATTAGTTAACATGGGTATATTTGATGTTTTATATTATATGTAATGTAGACATCCAACAAATGTTTTTTGTTTCCTCATAGGAACTGAAATTTTAACACAACAAAAATTAGTATTCATGCAAACAAGTCCTTATTACAAGTGATTAGTTTTTTTTTTTTTTTTATTAACCAACAAAATGCATAACAATATAAGAGATGTATGGTTTGGGTCTCATAACTGTTCTTCTCTATATCGCTCTACACTCATTTCTTAATTTCTTCTTAAAATGCAATTAAAAAAAAAATCGCCTCCAAAATTTTCAATCCAAACTATGCATGACTCTGTTATGCGATTAGAAGGTTAATATTGTCAAAAGCAAGTAATGAGAATTTATAGTTACCTACTCTTTCTCATGTTGATTTATTTCTCTCTTTACTAGTTCCCCTTACCAAATTAGTCAGTCAGCCCTCACACTCCCAGTTATTCTCCCCCATTAGCACTGTTGGATCAGAACATTTACTTAATCATTTATTCATGAGTAACTAATGGATTGGGCGGTTTAAAATTTTGTATTTATGGACTGCCAGTATAAAGCTTTGGTTAAGAGTTGTTTTGCAGGTTAAATTTTTTTTTTAATCCCGTTCAGTGGTCTGTGCAGCTAGTGACCAACCAAACATGCTCTAACTTTCTAAATTAATACCAATCTTAACACTGGAAATTATGTTCTACACTTTCGTCATATATATATGACACACTTTACTGCACAATTTTAACAACGCCACTAGAAAATGCTCTAGCCTCTAGCTCCTCTCCCATGTCTCCATACCCCTGCATAGTTTCGTTCTATGGGCCAACTCGGGCACACAAACATGATTGCAATTGTTCATCTTGTAGCACACCCAAAGAAGAGTATGTAAAAAACAGTTCAATTGGATGTCAATATATAGATATACATGAATAAGTTGAATTTTGTTTCAAAAATTATAAGATTTCGATTTAAAATTTATTTTCTATTCAATTAACATTATGAATCAAAACTTGTTCACATGTTTATCGATGGTTGATCAAAATATCTTTTCATAGACATTCTTCTTTACGTGCTCTAGGAGATAATAGTTTGGATCACAGTTGCGACCCGAGGTGCATTCACAAAATAATAGTACTATGGAGGGTTGAAGTACAGAGGGAAGTTTGCTTGCTCCTTACACATGTCAAGAATGCTT
>JABCMJ010039625.1:0-20304 GCA_014822125.1 Arbutus unedo | reverse complement strand
TACCCAAATATATTTTGAGCGATATGGGTCAAAAATAAATATGGTTTTTTTTCAACACAAAACGACGTAATTTTAAGTGATGTACAAAAATGATGTGTAAAAGTGACGTGTGTATCATTTTTGTATTTCCCCCCGTGTATTTCCCCTTTATTTCGCAACAGCTGCTGCTCCTTGCCCTAGCTCAATGAACTACTGCTCCTTGCCCAACCCTAGCTCGATGAAGTACTACTGCTCTTTTGGTGGATGATCTGCTATTGCTCTTTGCTCAATCTGCTGCTACTGTTTACGCAACAAGTACGTCTCTCTCTCTCTCTCTCTCTCTCTCTCCCCTTCTCGATCTCTCTCTCCCCTTTCAAGAAGGGATTGTTCATATAATGATGCTGAAATTAGAAGTAAAGTAGAGACATTTTGTATTCAAATACAGAATCAAATAATGGATTTTACAAGAACCCAAATCTGCTTCTATGTATGAAAAACAAAAAGGAAAAACTAGTGATTTTCAAGAAGGAAGAAAAGGAGATGATTCTCTATTTCATGGAAAGGTCTCTAGAGAAGATGATTTTTCCCGCTTGGTTTACTCTATTTCTATGTCCATTGTTTGTAAATTTTTCTTTTAATGAAAATATGTGATTGTGCTCTGAGGTGATTACAGATCTTCGCTTATTATGGCTCGAATGGTTTAATTCACAATGAGATGATGTAATCTCATGAATAATTCCAATGATGTTGACAATTTGAAAGCCTTGTGACAGGATGGACCAGCTTATGTCCGTGTGTTCGTTAGCATATTGCGCGACATATTCAAGGAAGAAATAGTAGATTATGTTCTAGATTTAATTGATGAATGCTCACAAGTAACTGGGAAATTCTCTATAATTATGGATAGAATTGACTCAATTGACTAAGTATGTCTTTCAATTGCAGCAAACCCGAACAGAGCCAGATTGTTTCATGATAAATCTCTTGCGAGTGAAGATATTTATGAACCATTCTTAAGGTAGGTATCTATCAATGTTTAGTGAATCTAAATGTAGGTGCATCTGAGGCTTTGGTTGGGTGAATTTATCATTTTGGTTGACAATTTTCTTGCCCAGGCCCCTTACTGTGAAACACTCGACCAACATCCCATGACTTAAATATGGTGCACCTCAGTGTTGCAATGGATTGAATTCTATCTTAGTTTTCCTATTCCAGTTTCCTTAAATTCTTGAGTCCATTCTCCTAATTATATCTAAGTGGTTTAGTGCCGAATTTCCATTATGTGCTTGAAACTTTGAAGAATCTGCTCTCTTTCTCTCTCTTTGAGCAAAATTAGAAAAATGCCAAAAATAACACACACACACACACACACACACACACACACTCTCCATCCAAAACTCTGTGTTAAATGTTATTTCCCGGAAATTTGCAGAAATTTTTCCCATCATTGGACCAAATACACGATCACTTGAGGTAATTGAGGCATGTCTAGAGGCAGGAATGTCAGGTAATCCTTCAAAAATTATGCAAGATAGGCATTTTGTACATCACAAGGAGCATTAGAACTGGAATATTCACTTCTTGTTTTTCCCATTTTTCCAGTTGCCCGTTTGGATTTTTTGTGGTTCGACAAAAACTACCACCAAGAAACTTTGGACAATTTAAGAGTAGCTGTGAAAAACGTGAAGAGGCAATGCGTTGTAAGTATCTACGCGTGGGTAGTTTCACCTTATCAAGCAAAAACTGGCATATTCATAGATTTCTGATAGTGTATCTTCAATATACTTCCTTATTTTAAAAAACTGGAAGTTTGCACAAGGTGAAAGTGTGGCATGCCTTGATTCCTTTGCTATTAACAGGTAACAAGTTGTTAACAAGAGATCACTTTAGTTATTGGATGACCTCGAAGTTGGGTAATCATTCACAAAATTCTTATGATTTTGTCACCTAGATTCCGTAACCCAAATAGTCCACATCCAGAATATATGAAAATTACCAAAATAGAGGTGAGAACTAGTCCTCAAAAACTTAGTAAATCATCTAGTCTAATGATGGTTTGTACCATAAAAATAACTATGCACGACTCTTAAATTTTCTGTCGTAGAAGCATGCTAAATTCCTGTTTTAATAGCTTCTTTAACATGCTTTCCGTGCTCTTCTTATGGACTGAATCTTTAGCTTTGCATTGCTTCCACACGTCAGTATAGAAAAAGTGAAGCCATTTTATACCATCAAAAATTTAAAAGTTAAAGCAGTTAGCCTCCGAACTCATAATGTTCAACCACTGAATGTGGAAATTGATGTGGTTATGAAAGGTCATTTCAATTGTTGTTTCCCCTAAGCGAAGTGTCTATTTTTGTTGGGTGCTTTCAACCTTGGTTTTGAATTCTTCTTGTGGATTAAGCCGTAGAATATCTACCTTATTCTAACATGAACATTATGTGATATCTATAACCCTATAGTTTATATGCCTATAATTTGTAACTTCCCATCTTTCTGTATTCCAGATGGTAAAGAAAGGAGATACCATCTTTGTGAGGCAGTATCTCTTCACAGGAATTGAAGCCACCTCTGTATGGCTGGAGGTGAAAATACAGTTGATGTTTTTCCCCCTTTTTTATGAAGTTTAGAGTGGGAGCTCATTTTTCTGGCTATCATGCAGGTATTGAAGACAAGGGGTACGGATATCCTTTGTCTACTAAAGAACAGCGCAACCTTTCTAGGATCTACGTTTACGATGCATGCATCACAAGTTCATATTGATTTGCCTACTTTAACTGACATTGACAGACAAGTAACCTGGTGGCTTCACTAGAATCTCCTCATGTGATTGTTTGGTCTCTTGCTCACAAGATTGTTAATAAATGTAAACCAAGAAAAATTGTATAGCCTGCAACAATGAATTAACACTTTATATTAGTATTTCTACCTAGACATACACCAATCCAGAGGTTTCATCGCAGTTAGGCATGTGGTTCTACTCCATCGAAGAGAAGTTCTTGTGGGATTCGTACTTTGAAACCCAGAATGAGGAGTGGTTGGTTATACCCTATAAGAGGATCTTGCAACTATAGCCATTGATTCGGTTGAATGATGAAAATAAAATCCATGAAACTGATTGAAAAGCATCGTCATTATGATATGTTAGAAAGCTTGTGTCTCCTTTTTTTTTTACTTATGCAACATTCATTTTTTTTTAATCTCTGTTGTTGTGTGGCTTTTAGCCAGTCCATGTGGAGGTATAGACACTTATTCCTTGAATCCCAGATTTGTTAGATTTAAGCCTCATGTTGTCCCACACTCAAGCAAATGAAGATTCATTATTTGTTATACAAATTCCAAACAAAACTTTCGAGTCTCCCATTGGGTGCAAACTTACAACCAAAGTTATGAGGAATTCAACCAATTCTACAAATGAAAGTCTCTTTGCTCAGTGGGTGCTTGTGGCATGAGGTGTGCCATGTGGGAATCAAACTTCTCATGCACAAGACAAAGCTATGGCTGCTGCTACTATAGTGTATTTGGCCTATTTAGATGTGCTCCGTTTTTTTCCCATTAAGGTCGATTAATATTAGCCATGCAGGCATGATTACTTCAACTTTGGTCGTTTGAGCAGTACATTGCACTGAACTCCCCTGAGGTTCTTATGATACACTGGGCACCTTAGTTCGATAGATTTCCGTGACTTCCCTCAAGCTTAGAATTTGTACAAATAGTTGGCCAATAGAGTTCAAGGACCATTAGTGAGGTAAAGGTATTTGGGACACAGCGCGTGTAGTTATTAAAGTTTTGTGGTTGTTTCTCTGTGCGTTTAACACATGCCCATAGTATTCAAGGTATCAAATCCCTCCGAGCAGTGTGTAATTACGGAAGATGGTTGGAATCTGTCTGATAGTTGGAGTCCACTATTGAATGATTTAAATGTGTGTTTTGTTGTTGCTAGTTGATCTCTTGCTATTTGAGAACTATTTTATTTACCTTTTTGTGCTTACTTTTTTATTTAAGTAAAAAATGTTATAAAAGAAGGTCTATGTACCAGTAGAAGACCAAAGCTCTACCAGTGGAAGCCTTTTTCGTAAAATCCCAACATAACGTTTTTGTATCGGTAGATAAAGACTCTACCAGTAGAAGCTACCCCTGAAAATTACTTTTTTACATTGTGCAAAGGACATTTAGGTTACTTTTCGAAAATTTGGTAAGCCTATAGATAGAACAAGCTCAGATTTTGTGGATTTAACATTTACTTTCTCTAGCACCCTGTTAGCTTAGGAGGTAAGTTTTTTTTTATTCTTGAAACTTCTTCAATTTTTCCTTTGTAATCTTCTTAAATGTTGTAACTCCTAGTTTAATCTAAGTTCTAGTTGATAATCTAATTTCCTTCCATACTGAGTTCGCCATTCACGGAAGGCTAATCTCTAGAGCTTGGTCCTTGGGTGACTTTTATTTTATGGCCTAGGTGATTCAATCTCGTCTCACTTTTAGTTTTCAAAGTTTATTTATTAATGATTCAAGTTTATATTTTCAGTCCTAAACTAGGATTTTTAAATCTTTATATACGTGTTAACAATAACCTTGGTACACATGATACACAAATTCATAGCACTTAAGTGTTTGATAAAATACCTAAATGAACTTTGATTGTTTTCAAGCACCATTTAGTACTTAATTTTCATTGAAGCACCTTCCGATTGAGAACATGGTGATCATTGAATTATTTACGAAAATAATTGATTTACCTAGGATATAAATAATTCGAACAACTGGACAAACTATTTTCTAATTAAGTTAGAAATCTCACTTTAGGTCACCAAATTCGTCAACAAAAGTTTGTGTTCCCTAAAGCAAAAATCCATAAAACAATCATTCTAAAATATTCCTTCTCTGTGGTTCGACTTCAGACACCTGAGTTATATGCAATTGACTACCTAGTTCCTACACTTAGGAATCGACACACAGTTGCACCTGACAACAATTAAGCACTCACCATCTACTAGCGAGTAACCCAATTAAAGTCCTCACATTGTCATTTTTTAAAAGTACAACACCTGTGATCTACATTATGTGAGAAAATGTTCTCAACAGCAGTTATGAAAACTCAGTTACTATGTGAAACATAATGGATTAATTCAATACAAAGCATTGCCCATACATGCATACTACCTGTACATTATCCAAGCAAGCAGAAATTTTCCGAGTCAGGATGCTTTGTAAGAGAGAATAAGCCCACAATTTTATTTTTTTAAAAAGAGACAGTGACAAGTGTTGAGAAATCAAAGTTTCTCAAATATATTTGTGGATCCAATAAGCAAATTACAGAAGCTACAAAATGCTATCATAAGATCCAACAGTTATGGGGCAAATCAAGCACCAAAAAAGATACAGGGTTTCTGTTCATACACACATGAGGCTGAAAGATCATCTTAGCCCAATAAGAAAGATTCTGTGACTATTCTCTCTCTCTCTCTGGGGTCCAACAGATGCCTGTGCAGTATTATTACTATGTGGTGCTTGGATTCAGCATCATGATTTCAGCTTCCAAAAATGGGCTCCTCTACCAATTTTCCCGTCGTTGGACCCAATATGTGCGACGATGAAGATGTTTGTACACAAAAGGAAGAAAGAGCTCCTAGCTCCTAACCATCTTGTTAAGCATTTACAGCAGAAATGTTTCTTTTTTGTACTTACACATACCAGATAAAATCAACTCAACTTCTGGAGGATTCACCATCAACATCCGGGCTCCTGCTTCAGCTGGATCCCACTTGATGAGCCGAACAACAATGCCTGTAGTGACACAAGGAACATTTCCCCATAAGTTCAAGTACCTATATCTTGCATTCTAATGCTGTATTTTTTAGTACGGCAAGGGGGAAAAGGAAGACACTAAGAGGGTGTTTTGCCATAGCTTGGTGGTGCACAGAAGGGGGAAGATGGTTTTACGATTCTTGCCTCCCAAAAAAATAAAAAATAAAAGAAAACAATAAACAAAATACCATGGTATCTTACTGAAATGAGATGTCATTCAAGAAATGATGTCAAATACAAGGACCTCATTATTTTTCTTGAAGAAGGAAAGAGAATCCTCAACGTAGATGAGAAATTACCTGTGATGTACTAGGCAATATACTATTTGCCAGGTCCTCATTCATGCATACAGGCAGTGGTGGCATATTCATTATGCCAGGCATCTCTCTCATGCTGCAAGAATTGAAATAGCATTTAGCCAAGACAATATTAGCAATGTGAAACCAGAATCAACTAAGACATTAAAATGTTAATAATCACATACTGATTTAGGATGGCAGCAATATTGCTCCTTGTGCGAAAAAGGAGATCGAGGTTTTCCTGTAACTGTTCGATGAAGTGTTAGATTAAACAGTCAGCTGAAAACCACCACTATTTAATTTGCTGACACCTGTACTAAAAGGAGCAACACATGGCTCGTGCAGAAAAAATGGAAGTAAATTCATCAAGATCAGTGTCGAAGATGAGAATCTGGCAAAAACCAAAATCAAACACTTTCATGAAGAAGCAGATGATACATATGCAAATGAAAAAATCTACTAATGTCAGTCACGTTCTATGCTATTATGACATGCAGAATAACGAGCAGCCTTTTTCCTGTGGCACAAAGCATCCTTCCTGAATCAGCAGGATAAGTCCCTGTAATTTGATTAAAACAATGGTACCTACAAAGCAATTTTCTTTTCCTGTTTTGAACGGGTGATTTTGCTTGCTTCCTGATTAACAAACAGGAATTTGAAATATAAAGGGGATGGGGTTACTCGAGCAAGGTTTATTCAAGTGGTTCATCTAAATTCTACAGTTCCTGAAGACAAATAAAATGTGAATTTAATTCTGGTTTGTAATTTTTTCCCTGTGTCTGTGTGTGTCTGTTTGTATGTCAAATGATTTGAGGTTAGCACAAGATACCACTCAAGCTACACACATTGTTTTTCATCTTCAGTAAAATCACCTAAATTTTGACCTATTACTTTACATGTAGTTTCAATGTCTGAAAATATAAAAAACATGTGAAGACCAGGCCTGTCCTTAGCAGAGTTTCTAAGCATACACTCACATGTACGCATCCTACAAGATCTCTTAGAATACTAATGAATTTGCTCATCTAATACTTTATTACCAGAATACTAGTGTACTAAGTCACTATGAAAGAAAAAGGAATGCCTATGAAAGAGTGAGAACGCAACATTTGACTATCATATTACCAGCACTACATGCAAACAAGCTTTGACAAGCAGAATGTGGCCTTGCATATCCCAAAGTCCATTGGAATTGGCAAGTTGATCATAAAAGACATTAAGACGAATAAAAAAGCGAATTACCTTAAACCCTTGAAATAGCATGCACATTTTCCTGGTACAATCGTGATAAACTCTAAGGAGCTATACAAGTGAATTGATTTTCCTGGAGGGTTTTAAGTGTAGACTGAACCCAACAAACACATGCATGCATGCATATAAAAGCAACAATTCGTCATGCACAAAGTAGTTTAAGCTATATGCAGACGATAACATAACATAGGGAAAAAAAATTCTCAAACAAAGCATAGGTACATTCTTCACAAAAGATAGCAACTTACGGAATTGACTAAGCAGTAACTAGGCATGAAAACTGCGTACGATAGTGCAACGCATAGGTGATTAAAGATGTGTCGCAACACACATGTAGTGGTGCAACAATCCTTTCTTATATTCTGACATGCCATTTTCACAAAATAGGTTCATTCGAAATTTAAAAGCAAATAAAGGTAATATGGCAACCTTGAAATATAGAAAGGAGGCAATCACCTTGAATGTAGAAAGATTCGCTGAAATTTGACTTAGTACTTGATTGTTTTGTTCCAAAAGATGCCTTGTGCCACTTAATGCTGCAGTAACAAAGGAAATGATCATACTGATAAGAACCAATAAATGTAATCAAGATAACAGTTGCAACATCTCCACTTAAAAGCCTTGGGACCAACATGCATATAAAAGCTTTTAGGTCCAAAAAGAAGTATCCATGGTAGTTTTTAGCATCTTTATTTAAATTTACTTTTAAAACTAGTATCCTGATAGACTTCTTTCACTGATGTTTCCTCTGTTTTAAGAAATTCGGGATATTTTATTATCTTCAAGCTTTGCTAGACTCGGTTCTAATTATGGACCAATAGATCTTGTTCTAGGTAAAGTAATTGAGTAGGTCATTTTTTATGTGTTTAATTAGGTCAAGATAATCTTGGCTCTATGTTACACCGACTCTTCTTGTGGATTCCCCTGGGTCAAAAATGCTAGGGCATTGTTGGGCATTCACCAAGATATACGTATAGATAAAATCATTTCAACCATTTCAGAAATCTCAAGTTCTTAACTGAAAGATGAACATTTTTACCAGTTACAATTTAGATGTAGCACCTGTAAACTGTTTTCAGAAACACGCACATGGGGACAGCAGATCAAGGCCATTTATATGAATGTTGAAGAAAACATTTATGAGGGTAAAGTCTGCTTCACCCCCTAGTGATTCGATGCTTGTGTGACTTACCTCCTTGACATTTCAACTTGACCACATAACATCCTCATGGTTGTTGACGTAAAATGCACCGTCAGAATGTCTTAATTAACTGGAATTGTAGTACGCGCCTATGTTGAGAATAGGTATGAATAAAATTTTCTTTTTTAGACAAAAATGACCTTCTTAAGCTTTCAACATTACAGTGATGTTATTATCTTCTCTCTCTCTCCCAGACTCCACCTCCAACATCTCATCACTGCAACAATATCACCTCTTTTTTCCCCAAAAATTACAACAACCAATCAATATATCTCCACCTGCAAACCTCCAATAAAGTACAAAACAAACCAGTTACAAATCATTTCTTATGAAAACTTGATTGCTTGCTATTACTTGGATCAGCAAGAGAGGCCAGTGGCAAAATCGTAATTAAGTTGCGGCCCGGCGATGGCGGATCAATCCAAGAAGCCTATGGTTGATGAAAACGACCCAACTAGCAAGACTCATCGCTGCACCATGACCGAGGCTCTTTTTCGGGCGTTCGACATCGTTTGGGCCTCCAAATCCTTGACTATGCCATTTTAGGAAATAATTACACTGCAAATTACTTGGTCAAGACAATTCTACTTTGGCCTACGATTTTATTATTTTCGGTTCTAGTTTTCATATTTGAGCCTAACTCAAATCTTTCTGTTTTTGGTTGTTTTGGTAATTTCTTTATTGTAGGCTTGATTGGCAAGTATTGCATTTTGTTACTTGTTTTCTAGTATGTTTTGGGTTTGTTACGCTATAAATAAGCCTTGCAGAAAATCAATTGATTAATATATTAACAGTTTATGTATCTCTATTTTTCCTATATTCTAGTAATCCTTGGATTCACCAGATTGTAGAAGAGTTGTCTTTGTTCGTGACCGGAGATTTTATTCTCGTTTCACCTTTCTACGCTGTGTCAAATTCCCAAATGAGTAATTCTACACATCCACCACCAGATAGATTAAATCCAAAATCAAAGTGGAACCATTGCTCATCAGATCCTTAAGTACTATGACATCGGCAACTAAAGAGGTCATGTTTTACCTCATTCTCTCATAAGCTACTCTTTTGCACATTGCTTTACATTTTTGCTTTCCATCTTATTACATTTAGTTCTAAAAAAAACATAAAAGTCATTTATTACCAAAATTATACCAACTAATCTTCAATAAGAGATCTCCGCTGCAATTGTCGACCACTAAGGATGAGACTTTTGGAGCAGCAATGGAGTAATCTGCCATTTACATGATGCTCTGCACGTGGTGCTGGGTGGGCTATTGGGCTACAAGCAGAGGGGAGGAGATTAAATGAGAGCGAGAGAGAGAGAGAGAGAGAGAGAGAGAAGCAAAGGGAAGAGACTAGAGATAGATTGAGAAAGAAGAGGGAGGAAATGGTCTGTTGGTAAGTAGTGTCAGAGAGAGGATAGAGTGATGTTGTGGTGGCAATGGAGGGGAGTGGTTGATGGTGGTAGGCTTGTGGTGGGTGGTGGCAAAAACAATCTCCATATCCTTGTACTTTTGTATATGCGTCACCAATGACAGAGGTGAAGCAGCAAACGAAAAGAGGGCAAAAGTAATTTTCCTTATACCATTATGGATTAATGGTGCAATTCACTCCACCTAGGCCTGTCCATGTACTGGACTCGATTCGAATCCGATCGGGATCCAAATCCGATCCCCGTCCAAATTTCACAAATCTGTTTAAGGGCGATCCGAATTCGAAAAATCGAATATTCTATCCGATAATCTAATTGATTTGGTTCTTTTAACCTATTCAAAATTAAGCATACAAGCCCAATTTTTTAGATTTTAGTAAAAAATTTAAGTTTCTAGTTTGGGATTGTATCAAAATTGTTTTTGTTTTTAGTGAATTTTTTAAAGTTCTTTTCCATACTTCTTTATTTTTTAGATTTCTCTCATAAAATACAAACCAATAATCTATAAAAATTTGATACAAAACTAACCAAAGCATAAATAAAGTGAATAAAACCAAAAAGATGATCCCCAAAAAAATTAAGGTTTCGGTTGCTCTCCGTTTTTTTTTCGAACTACTTTTTTTCCCTCTACTTTATTATTTTTGCTTTTTATTCTTAAGTCAAATTTTTGTGAATTATTAGTTTTTCTTCACGAGAAGAATTCAAAAAGTAGAAAATTATGACTAGAAACTTACAAAAATTCAAAAAGACAAAAATAATTCTAAAGAGAATGTTTTTAGACTATTTTCTTTTCCCTAAACTTTTTTCAAGTCATGTTTTTTAATAAAAAAATCCAATTACGAAAAAAACATTTCAAAATTCGTTTCTTGACATAATGGTGTTAGAGAGCATAAAAACATATGTTCAATGTTTTCATCATTTTTATTTGAAACAAATCATTATGAGATAAACAAATATAACCAAATTCGGATCCGTAAACGGATCATATTGGATACATGCAAATCTGATCTGGTAATTTTCGGAATCTCGGAGATTGAACGGACTATCGGGTCAAATTTTACTAATCGGATCGGATTCGGATTCAATCTGAAATGTTGAAAGACATAACTCCAACAACCATGAGGAGTTTATGTGGTCATGTTAAAAAGTCAAGGAGGTAATCTGCACAAAGGTGTAAAATGGACTTCACCCCTACTTGTGATTCACAAGAATGTTAAGTGGAGCTTAGCTTCCAGAATTTATAATCTGAGCTGCTGTTTGTGGCTAAGGAATGGAATTAAACAAAAGCCTCCTAGTGGGTTGCGGGACAAAAGGAAGGAAATGGAAGCAATTACCTACACTCTTGAGAGGCTGGCTTGGTCAAAGAAACTGCATTTTCGTAATTCCTATCTGCATACCTACATATGCCAGATAGAATCAACGTTTCTCTAAATGGCAAGTCACTATTACAATGTTAAGGAAGAGTTCCCAAACTTGACCAGCATTTTAAATCCAAGAGAGGCTAGAGTTCTACGAGACTACAACACAATCTCGTTCCTTGGGCATCTAAACTCTTAACTGCCTACCCATGCAAATGCAAACAAGAGATGCTTCATGTGCCAACTGAAGACACCAAAATATGAGCCAACTTTCGTATCTAGACCTAAATATCTTCGTTTTCCACCTAGAAATTATTCTAATTGGACTCTCATGTTAAGCTTTACTTGGACCATCATTTTAATATCAAAGCCTTTCCACAACAAGAAATATTTGTTGGCACCATAAATGATCATTGTTACTTGTATGACCTGCGTTATATCACACATTGTTTACACAAACTGCATAACATCATCATACAACCATAGAATTGACAGTTTATCTGATCTGATGGATTTGGTCTAAAAGCAGAATTTTACTTGGGATTGTAGACTAAGGGAGAGCACGACTAAAATTCCATATTCTACTTTCGGACAAACATAAACCAACTCTGCTTCAGGATCAGCTTAATCTGTGTCTAGATGTTGGAACCTTGTATCATAACTCTAAGGTGAACCCAATCAAAGAGCTTTTTTAAATCAACTAACATTAACAAATAGCCCCCGCTTGTGTTATCATTAAGACTTTAAAAGCAGGTATCATTGCCCATCAAAAAAGCACTTTTGTACCTTACCAATTTAATCTCTAAAAAGTAATATACATTTCTCAAATAATATTTTTTAACAGAAAATTATATTGGCCATATAAAATGAAGTCTCACAACTTAAAAACAAATCACCAAATATAATAGGAGATGATTTTAGTCTCAATTTATGTGCAATTACCCAAAAAAATCATCAATTGAAAATTTGAAAAAAATGTACAGCCCATAACAGTCCAGTACGGTGGCCAGAACGGTACAAGGATAGACGGTACTGCTATGAGGCATGTATGGTACATACCACCCAGTAATAACTATGCCACAACCATGCTGAGACCTGCACTCCTTAAACACTACTAATTGGCTGTAAAATACATTCTGATGTGGCAAAACCTTAGGACTTAGTTAACATAGTTTAGAAATCAAGGCACAAAGTATTTTTACTACAGAAGAAAGATCTGCCCTGAAGGGTAACAAGAGTAAGGGTTGCGAATCCTTTTGCTAAAAACCTATATTATAAGAAGAAACTCTCAAGCCCTGATTTCTAGACATTTTAATCCAAAGAAAAGAAGAGATTTTTCAACCATCATAATCATGTGCGCAAAAATAGACAGAAACTGGCTTACAAGTTATGAGGCTAAAACTAAAAAGCTATTACAGTGAAACAACTAAGAAAACTAAGTGAAAAAATGACGACCTAAAAACCTCATTCATGAGGAAAACTAGAGGCAATAGTCCTATTCGCATAAACTTCTTTTTCAGACCACTTTTAGTCTTATTATCAAGCCATTTTTTATTGTCGTCATCAATAGTTACTAGAAAGGAAAAAAGTCAAAAGAGGTTGTGGCCTGGCCCATCGGCTGGAAGTATTGAAAGATCACCTCTTAACCAGATTTCAAATCCTGCCTTTGCCCCGTCTCAAAAGAAAGTACTCCTTCCGTCCCAATCTGTTCGTCCACTCTTACTATTTCAAACATCTCAAAAAAGTTCTACTTATTCTTTGTAAGATGATTATGAAAACTATGCTTGCAAGAACTAATGAGGTATTTTGATTGGTGGGACAAGTCTTGACAGCGTTTTCACAAAAATACTTTATTTATTAGTACAATAAAAGGGCACAACTCCAAACAAATGGGGGAAATCGGCATGGAGGAGTATATGATGTTATTTCATGTGCTGTAACGAAAGGACAAAATACAAAATAGAAATCTGTAGTTCCATCAACCTTACTGCCATTCCTATTATGAGCAACACCGTTAATGGAAAACACTTATCTTAATGGAACAAATAACAATGGTTACATTGACATGGAAATCAGCTTCCATTTGAATGCTAGTTATGGAGCCTGTTTTAAAATAAGAATATGTACCTCCAATGCATGTAGTCATCCATAAAGTAATACTAAGGAAAGTAACACAGCAACAGATATAGACAAATTCAAAATTAGTTCCCCTGCTTAACGAAGATGAGGCATGAGCAATGAAGTTAGTGCTATTAGCCTATTGCACTCACCTAATAATGTCTAAGGTGAAATAGCATTCTATCAGGCCATACAACAGAAATCGTCCTTACTCCATGCCGGGATTCCAATGTTTTCTAACTCCTATTTCTAGCAAGTGTAAACTTAAGTCTTTGATCCCAAATCCAATCCATAGCACCCGAAAAAGAAAACTATTGCTATCACAAAATAAGCTAAAGCCTAAATGACATGAATGGAAGAAGATAAATACATAGACCTATAAGATGACCTACTTTTATTCGTGATTTTTATGGCAAAAAGAAAACTAGTCAGTAGTATCCTTATCATAGATGTATGCATGGATAGCTAATAGCAAATGGCACATCCTGACATTTGCTTGTTGGTATTTTTGTATGAGGGCTAAAGATTGTACGCATCTCATATATAGGCAACGTGATATCAACAGTATCTTGTTGGTATCTGTTTTAGGTATTAATATCAGAAAAAGAAGCAAAATAGCGGAAGGGAAGCCAGTGGCTCAAATTTACGAGCTATTCTTAGCAAGCAAAGAAAGGAAAAAGATTTATCGGTATGATTAGCTACCATTGAGGAGAGGCACCAAAACTATAAACTCATCATAAATATACATGACCAATGCATAAGTATGACTACTAATCCAGCTAAAAGGTGAAGACAAAAGAAACAAAAGAATTGAACACAACAATATAAAAGATGAGAATAAGAGAAACTAGAACCTATGTTTGTACCCATGATTTCAAATTACTAGGACTTCAAAGACAAAGAGGACATAAAAAGGACACCCTAAAGGAACAGAAAACACTAACCTTCAAGAGGCATATGTTCAACATGGTCCATCCGGTTCACGATCAAAGGAAATGGAGTCAAATCTGATGGTGTAGTCGAAGATAAACTAGTCTTAGAGGATAACTCCGCCATTTTATCCTGAAGAAACATGATCTTTAGAATACTTGTAATTCCATGAATGTTACATCCTACAGACATTTGGTCCAACAAATCCAAAAAAACACCTCATCTCTGCTGCTCCACTGGGTAAATGGAGTAACAGACATTAAGGTGGACAACCGGTGAAGTTCATATATTGCTTTAAAAGTTTAGCAAAACCACAAAACTGGCAAAAAAAGGCCATACAACTTACCACAAACCTATCCACCAGACTCCAATGAGACCAGTGTCGGAGCCACGCTAGTGCTAGGGGGTCACATGCCACCCTTGATTTTATAGTACTGCATTCCTCCCCATTTTATTTATGATATTCTTTATTTATTCTCCCATAACTTAGTATTCAAAAGTTATCAAATCAATCATTCCTATTTGTCTTAAAAGTAACGAAAGAACCACTTAACCGATGTTCTTTACTATTTTAATTTTTTTGACTCTCAAAAAATTTAATGTGATGATGGTATGTCATAACGGCTTTTCAGTTCAAAAAACAAACCCATTTCACAAATCTAGGTTACATAAACTGAAAATACCATTACATTTAAACAAATTCAAGGTTATCACTAAAATGTGCCACCTTCCATTTGAATTTCTGGACCAGCCACTGATTGGGACAAACCCTACTGTTTTACAAAGTACATGATAGGGCCAATTCTAATATATCTTTTCTTTTACAGCAAAGAAGGAGAAAAATTAAAGACAAGGAAAGACTTAAATCAATATCTAAATGCCACCTACTGGCATAATGGAGAACGCAGGTCTTGCAAAGAATACTATACAAGAAATACAAGCTGCCAACTCAAAACTTTTGGCAAATCGGTGTAAGAAGTTTTTAAAGGCAAGTTGATGTATGACCTACAGAGATATATCTTATTGACCAACATCATTGCTTCTAATCAAGTCCTATGTCGAAACAACCCATTTTTTTGTTACAGAAGTCGAAAGAAACACATGTCCTTGTAATAAGGTCACGCAAAAGAGAAGGCTAAGAACATAAATGGGCTACAAACGAATACCTTCCTGTCTTTCACTTTCTTCCCCATATAATAGTCCTCCTGTTTCCTTCGCTTTCTCTGCCAGAAATGATTCAGGTAAGATGTTTGCTCAAACAGCTAGGCTTCAAACTTATCAGGGAAAAAGAAGGAATGCCTCATTACATCAAGCAAGACAATATTTACACAATGCACAAGATGTTTTAACGCATACGCGTCTGTAGACTATCCTACCATATGTCATCACTCATTTATTTTATTTTTTTAGAACTCCAACATCCTTCCCTTCCGCTTTCTCATCCTAATCTGGGAAAGAGTCCACCTGAAAAGTTACCACTTCCCGCTTGAATTGATCGGTGGCAACGCCCCGAAGCTATAAATCAGTTGCAGATAGCCAGCCCCCTGCCTGTGAGTGTTTGAAACAGCTTAAGAGCGTGTTGCGGGGGAGGAGGAGGGAGAGGGGGGTGTGGGAGGGGAGTTTTGGTAAATTTATAAAAGGCTGCTTTACGGAGGGCAGCTAAAGTATGGTGCATTATTAGTGCACATGTTCTGCAGCAGAAATATGTACATTCCTCTGTCTCAGCCAAAAGATCTATAATCGAAAATAAATTTTGTAGTTTGTTGCATTCTGCAAGAACACATGTACTCTGCACTTATCACATGCACTTGTAAAGCGTCCCATATTGCCTGGGTAAAGAAGTAGTAATGTGCAAGTTATAAGTGTGAGGACACCTTTCACCTCAATAGCTAGCTTTTGGGTTTGAGTTCTATCTAAGACCAGGTAACATGGTCTCAGAGCATGACTACTCCAGGGTCCAAATGCACTCCAAGGCTAAACTGAGACAAAAAAATAAAACTAGAGAAAAAAGGGGCAGGAGAGAGAGAGAGAGAGAGAGAGAGAGAGAATTGTCATGACAAGGAGAAACTCAGCAGGGTACCAACTTCGTGAAAAAAGAAATAAATTTACTTCATTATGCTGTATAATTTTAATAATAGCCAAGCAGATAGAGGGTGACACATATTCTATGGTTTACTCCAGGTTTCACTATAGTTTAATCGGGGTGGAAGTGGGACAGTTGGTCGGGAGGGTGGGGGGTCATATTGGGTGGGTGGGTTCCTTTTCACCCAAATCTCATAGCATTACTGTTTCCCCCAGTAAACAAAACAGAAGGCATTTTTGCAAGTGAGTAGCTCACCGTCATCCATCTGCACCTCAGAGCCACATCACGTACAGTTTTATCACGCAATGTGGCTGCAATCTTCACGTACCTCATGATATTGGGTTCATCAGCATACCTACAAATTCCATCCAGGAAAAATCAAGTCAATACCATCTGTATCCAAATTCCAGAATAAGAAGGAAACTGTGAAAAACTGTTCAGACTTGAAAAAATAGAAGTGGTATGGAACATGAAAACGCAATCATCGGATCATGGAATGTGGATAACACTACAACTGCCAAGCAGAGATGCCAATGAGGAGTAGACATATCAACTGAAATGCTAAGAACTACAAAAAAAGAAAGGCTCCAAAACAGTATGTGAATCAACATCTTACATAAGCATTATTTGCCAACCACATGGTCAAATGATAAGTGCAGCTTATTTGGCAATGTAAACAGGGACATCTTCACATATAATAAGGATCAATTCTTTTCTTCTTCTATTTTGTTACGATAAGTACATAAGATTGTTGTTGGTATAGTAACAGACTATTTTCACATGCCCTTTTTTATCTTCTTTCGGTGTACTAACTACATTAGCTCAACTGCTCAAAGGCAACTGCTCAAAGGCCAGCAGCATGAGCTGCTGTCATATATTCCCTCATCATTCAAAATAACACCACGAAAGCTTATTGGCAACATATCAGTCAATCTAAACACAATGAAATTATACTAGATCAACCCACAAAAGATAGGCATGGAGAGACTTCTGTGGAATTCACGGCAATTAGGTTTTACCCACAATCACGGCGATGCAGTTAAACAAACGCAAGCTACAAAAGAGAAACATATACTCCAAAATTAGCGGATGATGAAACATGTTATTGCAAGTAATATTGACAAACACCTGGAAGAAACTACCTACTTGGCAAGTCCTTCTTCCAACCTGTACTGTTCCTCAACAGACCACTCCACTGCCAAACCTGTCTCCTGCTTGAGCCCAGGCACAGAATCGACAAGAAGAGAACCAGAAGAACTCCCAGCTTGAGTTATCCCTGGATTATTATTAATGATTCCATAATTTCCAGGAAACATCATGCCAGCCGTACTATTTCCACCACAGTATATCGCCATCGGCATCATCTCAGATGTGCTGTTCACCGCACCCGACTGGAAAGATATTGCATGCCGATTCAAAGCAGAGCCAAAAGTTCCTTCATGGCGAAAACCAGTGTTTGATTCAGCCGCCATTTCCACTCTCTTAACTCGGTAGCTCAGAAATCCAAAACCCACCAAAACTTTGGAATTCCCAATATTCCACCGGATGTTAAAACCAAAGACAATCGCAAAAGAGCAGCCAAATTTTTACATAGCGTAAAAACTCCGCCTTTCTGAGAAGCTGATAAATTTCCAACTATAATTGAGAGAGAATTCCAAGATCCCTTGACAAAACACTGCTCAAGATTCCGAAAGTGAAGGCACTTTAACTTCCAAAAATCCCTAGAGTTTGTGCCCCAACAAAAGATTCAATTCAACACCAGAGCCGCTCTTAGAGAAGACCAAAATGAGTGATTAACTATACTATTCAGCTCAATCCACCAAAATAAAACCCTAGATTCCCAAAATGAATGGATAAAAGGCACAACCATAAAAGTAGACCACAACAACCTACCATGTAGAATCCACCGGAAAACAAGTACCAAATCCCGCTTAAAACCCTAAATTCGAATCACGTAACCCTAAATTCATCCCCAATCCACCAAATTGGACGCAAAAGAGCTCCACATAATTCATTTCTCCCCATTCGAAGTCCAAAATCCCGAGAAAAAATTGATAGATACGATATTCCCAGTAGTGGTGTGTGTAGCGGGAGAAGAAAAAGCAAAGGACGGGTCACCTTTCCAAATGCATAAACTTTCCGACGGAGCCCTTATTGGTTCTGCTGCCTTTTTCTCTCATCACTCACTCACTACTGCTTTTTGGTTTGTTTCAGCTTTCTCTCTCTGTCTCTCTCTCTCTCTAACTTTCCCCCCTCTCGCTCTCTCGCTCTCTCCACCCGCTCATGCTACATTACACAGAGCACAGCAGCCAATGGGAAACAGAGTAGGGAAAAAGGTTTGGGTTTGTGGGAGTTTTTTAAATGTTTTTTTGTTTTGTTTCTTTTTCTTATAGAGTGTGTGTGGGTGTGTGCAGATCTTGGAATTCAGCAACAGTGCGAATCCCAATAAGCATTTGATGCCAATTATTGTGGACTCCCCACTTTTTCTCACTTTCACATTAACTTACTAATTTAATACGAATTTAAAAAGATAATAAATTGAAAATATTTTCTTGGACAATTTATTTTAAATTAAAGTATAAAAAAAATACATTTATTTTGACTGGTTTAAACAATAAAGCATTGACATATATTTTGTCTCGCATTTGAAATTTACATGAAATTTACATGAGTAATTTTGAATATTTAACAAACTACATGCATTTTTAGTATTAACTTATGCTTAAATATTTTGACCTATCTTGTTAGGCTCAACAAATTATTGTACAATGATTTAGAATAATCCATGTACATAACAATATATGTTCGAGAGATGCAGGTGAGTGATTTTTCTTAAATTGAAAAATTAATTATTTGAAGATGGCAAAACATAATTCTTTTTTTCTCACTCTTGAAATATGTGACCTACATGACAAGCAATTTGTCAAAGAGTCATCCACCTCTATGATAAGAAGGCATTCTGATGATTAAATCAAGACATGAATCACAAAAAACTCTCTATATCAATGCGTCCAATAATAATTTGCCACGCTCTTTCATTCTAGGGATGTACTGTTATTTTTGACTTTCTTACTAGTTAATTCGAGTTCTATCCGTTATCTACTTCCTCATTAAATGGCCACTAACAAGACAAGCCTAATTAGGATTCTCCAAACCCTTGTCTTCTATAATTAGAGTTTTAATTAATCTCAAACTTTTCATTCTAGGTTGAGTTGGTTTAGGACTCCTTGTCCTTATTTGTTCTAAACCATTCTCGAGATAATTAGGGATTATGCTTGTCTTTTTAATTCGATTTGTTTATGCCTTTCTTAGGTCTGCTAGCTCATTCTTGATCTTGACAATGTGGACGTGTGCAAGAGCACTATTTTATCAAGCTAAAAATATGAATTAATTATTCAAAAAAACTTAATATGATTTAATTAAGTTTTGCCTCATTTAATTACCCCACAGCTTTCTCTGCTCCTTGCCGAGCTAATGGAGTAGGCAAAGTCTATCCAAATTCTCTAACTTAGATATTTTTTGTTCGGGTAGATATCCTCTATTTATCCGTTGAAATATGTATCGTTGCATTTAATAGGATTGACGAGCGTGACAGCTTTTATGGTTACTGATGCGTTTCTCACGCTTGTGAAGTCCAAATGGCTGTAAATATCTCTTTCAAAAAAAATAATCCCAATTATTACTTGTACTTTTCACCTCATAATCCTTCACTATTAACCCTTCGTTTTTCCTACGAATTCTCTGTTATGAGTCTCTTAGAGTCCCTTGAGTTCAATCTCCTCAATTTCTTCTCACGATTTCCTCTCCATCTCTATAAGTCTCTTCTCATCCTTCGTTTCTTTTTTTCCTGT